>OZ025249.1:60666963-60698615 GCA_964019135.1 Arenicola marina
AGGTATATCAAAGACTGCATGTATATCAAAGACTGCATGTATATCAGAGACTTAAGATATATCAGAGATTGCATGTATATCAGACACTGCATGGATATCAGACACTGCATGTATATCAAAGACTGCATGTATATCAGAGACTTAAGATATATCAGAGATTGCATACATATCAGAGACTGCATGTATATCAGAGACTACAAGTATATCAGGGACTGCAACTGTATCAGAGGCTGAAGGTATTTTAGAGATTGAAGGTATATCAGACTGAAAGTATATCAGAGACTGAAGCTATGTCAGAGACTAAATGTATGTCAAAGACTGAATGTATATCAGATACTGCAGATATTTGAGAGCCTGAAGGCATATCAGGGATTGAAGGTATGTCAGATACAGATACACAGACTGCATTTATATCAGAGACTGCATTTATATCAGAGACTAGGTGTATCAGACGCTCTCTATATATCTCACACTCAATATATATCTGACACTTACGCTATAACTAACACTATATATCTGATGTGGCATCGTGAGAGTCACGCAGCACGAGACGTGAACAATGACCACGAAGCCCCGTGGGCCACGGGGAGCCAGTGGCTCACCACTGTCACCTTTAGTTTTCTCCACTTACCCATACATTATTTATATGCACATCGACATGTTCGGTCGTCTGAGTGATTACACTGGTGCACAGTTACAGAATGGATGGCACGCCATTCACCGTTTAAATGGCCGACATTACTTCGCACCTACTTCCGCAGTTTTTATCTACACTGTACCGCCAAAACATGTTTGAGGGTTTCAAGTAGAAAGCGTTACTTTGAAGGTTTCTTATAGTAAGGCACTAAGAGCGTGATCGATTCGCCTCTTCCAAACTCCTCTTCTAAAATGGCACTTGCCATGCGATCGTTTCGCCTCTTCTCTTCCTGGAAGACATCTTCTGCTCTTCCGCTCAGGTAGGTGGAAGAGAGAAGAGGTAGAGGCTATTCCAATATGGCGGAAGCTCAGTGTGATCAAATAGGTTTAAGGGGGAAGTACATGAATGAAACAACGAATACAATTATATGAAACCTATCTCAGGCCTTAATTATAGTTAACCATGTATCTGTCTGTTAAGGTTGAGCGATAATATATGGATATGGGCGATAAGTTGTGAACAATAAGTGGCGGAGAGTGATGGATGTCTTAATGTTATGTGCCAGGTCATGATGTGTGTGAGAACTAGCACTAAGACAAATAACAAAAAGGGCGGACAGTTGTATGAATGTAGTTTAAACATTGCATTATCATCTTATGAATAACTCTAAGATTGTCCTACATAAAACAGGATCATATATGCCCATGTACTGTTAGATAACTTGAGGCTACCCTGTCAGTATTATGGCCTATGTCTAGTCTTCTTGGATTTTTCTCGCGATAGGAAGCTGAAGTTAAATTGATGTTTATTTCCGATTAGCACGTCATTTCAAGACATGTAATTTGCTGAAGCAGTCTTTCAAACAAGCGGCTGGAAATGTCGTGTTTCCAAGAATAAGACCATAAACCGTTGTTACAAGTACTTTTCTGGGATAATAATTATAGGAGCAAAATTTCAATACAACTTACTCCAGTTGTACGCACATGTAAATCTTGATCTTTTTAATTCCACCGTTTGCGATAAAACGCGTTTTGAGTCGTTTTCTGGGTCTTTTCACATTACTCCTCGTTACCTTCAGGAGTAAAACCTTGACGGGCTTCAGGAGTAAAACCTTGACGGGCTCTGATACATGTTAGAGTCGTCGTGTGCACGTGGCTTGAGCAGCAGACCCCACAGGTCATTGGCTCGCCTGACACCGTCATCTGGTGAACCTTTCGTCCAGCTCCATATCTTCCCATGTGTCTCATGGGCCTTTATATGCACAAAAACGGCCTAAAGCACCAATGACTGTGTTGCTGATAGGTGGCACGGTGTCGGGGGTGTGGCAGGAGTCAGGGATGGCTCGACAAATGGTTATTTAGGAGGCCCTTCAATAAAGATGTTCTCGGTTAATGCGTCAATTTTCGATATGATGTCATGGTTAGAATGTTGCGTTTAGACCCCGAACGCGCGGTGTCTGTGGTGGGGTGCATGGTGGGGCGGTGGGGGGAGGGGGGAGGGGGGGAGGGGGGGGGGGCACAATAACCAGAACAAAATTAGTAATCTAGATCGGGCCCGATTGAAAAAATAAAAATGCTTTATTGGTTAAATTCAAACGGGTACCAAATAAAACGTCAGTCAAGGTGGCGTCTAAGGGTCGTTGTCATGGATACGCCAAGGGAACCCGAACACAATGTCCCTGGGCACGTGACCGTGTTAGACGGGTGTTTGGGTGACGGATGGGGGACGGGTGGGTGGGTACGACGGGGGGGGGGGGGTAAGTAAGATGGGGGACGAGGGGTGGGGACAAGTGGCAGGATGACCCTCGTCACTGCTGATTGGCTGCAATAACCCCGCAATCACGCCCCCTACCGCCGACAGGTCCCGATGGTCAGGGGGAGTGAAGAAGGGGTGGGGGAATGGGGGGGGGGGGTGGAGGGGAGGCGCAATGGAATGGGAGGTAGGCTTCCGACCCTCCCTAACCGTGTCCCCTGTAGTTAAGCCTTGTAGCCCCCAGGCTTTAGCTGGCCCACTGTGTCGGCCATGATTCACCCCCGACAACCCTGTTACCCCACCCCCGGGGGCCCGGGGGTCCCTCACCTCTGACCCCTCACCCACTCAGTCTATGTCGCTGTGTCCCCGCCGGCTTTGGGAGCAGAGGCGGCCATGGTGGGGGTGTGGGGGTGGTGTGTGTGGGGGGGGGGGGGGTGAGTGGGGGGGGAGAGGTCATGGGGTTATTACGCTGTCAATTGGTCAATATGGGTGGGGTCGGTGGGGGTGCGAGTTGTGGGCGTGTCGGGTGGGGGGGGGGGGGGGGGGTAGGGACCAGGGGGCAGGGGCGCGGGGGGTTGGTTGGGTTATTGGTTGGTTGGATGCTAACGGTTAAGGCCAAGATTTGGTGTGGCAGTCATTGTCAGGCTTACCCCGAACCGCTCAATTACCTCTGCCAATATACCGAGGCGGCCGCTAGGTGGAGGTCGACCCTCACCCCCAGACCCCCCCCCCCTCGCCGCTCCCTCCCCACAATCCCCCCGCCCCAACCATTCCGATGTTCACTCCTACGCCTCCCCCCTCCCGTTTCGCCCTCCTTACCTCCCTCCTTCCCAGAGCAGGGCGTATGGCACCTGACCCTAATCCCCGTGAGGCCCCTGCCCCTTCCCCTCACCAGCCCCTGTACCCCACCCAGTACGACACGGTAGTCGCGGGGCGGGGTCACAGTGACAGATGCGACCTGTATTTCTTTTTATGGCAGATTGAGATGAGGAGAGGGCCGGAGAGGGAAGGGGGGGAGCGTCTTCCCCTGCATTGCTGGTCTCTAGGCAATCGGCATCCGTCTATGCCCTTCTGACCGCCAGCCTGTGGCATCTGTTGTCCCGGCCTCAGGAGATTTGGCAGCCGAGTTTCTTCCCGCGCTGAGCAAGCCGTTGAGCGATATCAACAGTATGTGTGATGCAGAAGATAAAGATGTTCATTTCTTTATTATGCTCTGCCAAGAAACGGTGTCCAGTCCATTTATGTGGCAGACAATAAAAATGTTCATTTCTATGTTCTGCTGCAGACAATGCGAACAGAATGTCGCATTTTTTTATGACGTCATATAATTGTAATGTCCATGATATTGTGCAATTAACCTTAGTATTTAGCGCCAACTTTGAGTTTGAGGTCTTCGTCACGAGCTCTCGTGGAAGATGTGCGACGGTGTCAATCTTCCTGCTTCTTGTAGCTAGGCTTTATGTTGTATAGGTAATGTTTCCCTGCATCTATAAACCTTTTGGTTAAAGACGATGTGAAAAAAGTGTTATATTGTGAACACGTTGTCGGGTTTTTAAATGCCTTAATCTTGTTTGCCGATTAACTAGGACTATTAACTGTTTTTGGAGTCTCGTGTTCAGATTATAGAGTGTTTCAGCCAAACGCAAGTAATCCCTGATTAATTCTGAGGGTTTATTAGTCTTAACACAGGGTAGCTAATTCCGCCTGCTTTCACTACCACTACCAGTCCCTGTTCTGTGCTCCTGTCGTTATTGGTGTATACCCTATACATCCGCACCCGCTACTTACTGGTAAGTAGTCTCACCATCGACGCCGTTACTTATTGGTGAGTACCCTCAACATCCACACCCGTTAATTATCCCTGTTATTATTGTTGAGTACCCTCATCATCCACACCCGTTACTAACTTACTGGTGAGTACCCTCACCATCCACACCCGTTACTTATCTCTGTTATTATTGGTGAGTACCCTCATCATCCACACCCTCTACTAACTTATTGGTGTATACCCTCATCTCCACACCTCGTTACTAACTTATTGGTGAGTACCCTCACCATCCACACCCGTTACTTATCCCTGTTATTATTGGTGAGTACCCTCATCATCCACACCCTCTACTAACTTATTGGTGAATACCCTCATCTCCACACCCGTTACTAACTTATTGGTGAGTACCTTCACCATCCACACCCGTTACTTATCCCTGTTATTATTGGTGAGTACCCTCATCATGCACACCCTCTACTAACTTATTGGTGAGTACCCTCATCATCATCTACACCCGTTACTAACTTATTGGTGAGTACCCTTACCATCCACACCCGTTACTTATCCCTGTTATTATTGGTGAGTACCCTCATCATCCACACCCGTTACTTATCCCGGTTATTATTGGTGAATACCGTCATCATCCACACCCGTTACTTATATATCGCTCTCAGTTTCCAGCAGACCACGTGGTCGACGAGATGACGGACGTGACAGGGCGGCGGGTTGTTGCGGTCCGGGGTCCCCGCCTTCCAGACCGAGACGCTGACCAATCTCCACGCCTACAAACAAGAGATCCCTTCTCGCGGGCTCATCGCGATCAATGTCACAAAGCAATCTTCTGGTTGGCTCTTGAGTCCTGGGCAGACAAACACCGTGTCTTTAATAGCTTGCCAAAATGTCTCTGTCAAGTACCGTTGCCGAGTCTCGTTGCCGGTCTCGTTGCTCAGTCTCGTTGACAAGTATCGTTGACCGGGTACAAACAGTCCTCAGCAAATATCCACCCGCCTCGGGCAGACGACATTTGGCATCGCTTTGGCGGGAGTTGTTTCCTGCTCGGCATTCTCTCCATAGAGGGCGCTGGACACTTGATACGCACTTCAATGATTTGCCTATCTGCTGAATAAACATCTTTCTACGGTCCTGCTAGATTGTAATGGCACGGGTCTCTATGGTAGTGAGAAGCCCACGGGTTGGTTTGTTCGTCTACGCACAAGAGATGAAAATATTTTTTTATAATGTTTGGCCACAAAACCTCGAAGCAATCTCTCCTCCCTACACTATCTAATTGGTGATTAAACTGGTCCACCATAGACCACCATAGACCCCATGTCCCACCATAATCCACCATAGCCCACCATGGCCCACCATAGACCACCATTGACCCCCATGGCCCACCATAGTCCACTATAGTCCACCATAGCCCACCATAGCCCACCATAGCCCACCATAGACCACCGTAGAGCACCATAGACCCCCATAGCCCACCATAGTTCACCATAGCCCACCATAGTCCACCATAGACCACCGTAGACCCCCATGGCCCACCATAGTCCACCATAGCCCACCATAGACCACCATAGACCCCCATGGCTCACCATAGTCCACCATAGCCCACCATGGCCCACCATAGCCCACCATAGCCCACCATGGCCCACCATAGACCCCCATGGCTCACCATAGTCCACCATAGCCCGCCATGGCCTACCATGGCCTACCATAGCCCACCATAACCCACCATGGCCCACCATGACCCATCATGGCCCACCATAGTCCATCATAGCCCACCATAGATCCCCATGGCCCACCATAGTCCACCATGGCCCACCATGGCCCACCATAGTCCACCATAGCCCACCATGGCCCACCATAGACCACCATAGACCCCCATGGCTCACCATAGTCCACCATAGCCCACCATGACCCACCATAGCCCACCATAGCCCACCATGACCCACAATGGCCCACCATAGTCCACCATAGCCCATCTTGGCCCACCATAGCCCACCATGACCCACCATGGCCCACCATAGTCCACCATAGCCCACCATAACCCACCATAGTTTACCATGGACTCCCATGGCCCATCATAGCCCATCATAGACCACCATAGACCCCCATGGCTCTCCATAGTCCACCATGACCCACCATGGCCCACCATAGCCCATCTTAGCCCACCATAGCCCACCATAGTTTACCATGGCACGGAGGCCCACCATATTCCACCATGGCCCACCATGGGTCACCATAGCCCACCATAGTCCACCATAGTTCACCATAGCCCACCATAGCCCACTGTGGCCCACCTTAGTCCACCATAGCCCACCATAGTCCACCATAGCTCACCATGGCCCACCACCGTGGCCCACTGTGGCCCACCATGGTCCACTTTAGTCCACCATTATCCGCCATAGTCCACCATAGCCCACCATAGTCCACCATAGCCCACCATAGTCCACCATAGCCTACCATAGCCCACCATAGCCCACCGTAGCCCACCATAGTCCATCATAGTCCACCATAGCCCACCATAGTCTACCATAGTCCCCCACAGCCCACCATAGTTCACCATAACCCACCATAGCCCACCATAGCCCACCATTGCCCACCATAGCCCACCATAGTCCGCTATCGCCCACCATAGTCCACCACAGTCCACCACAGAGCACCATAGTCCACCATAGCCCTAGTCCACCACAGCCCACCATTGGCCACCATAGTCCACCACAGACCACCATAGCCCACCGTAGTCCACCATAGTCCACACAGCCCTCCCTAGCCCACCGTAGTCCACCATAGTCCACCACAGCCCTCCCTAGCCCACCGTAGTCCACCATAGTCCACCACAGCCCTCCCTAGCCCACCGTAGTCCACCATAGTCCACCACAGACCACCATAGCCCACCATAGTCCACCATAGTCCGCCACAGCCCTCCCTAGCCCACCGTAGTCCACCATAGTCTACCACAGCCCTCCCTAGCCCACCGTAGTCCACCATAGTCCACCACAGCCCTCCCTAGCCCACCGTAGTCCACCATAGTCCACCACAGCCCTCCCTAGCCCACCGTAGTCCACCATAGTCCACCACAGCCCTCCCTAGCCCACCGTAGTCCACCATAGTCCACCACAGACCACCATAGCCCACCGTAGTCCACCATAGTCCACCACAGCCCTCCCTAGCCCACCGTAGTCCACCATAGTCCACCACAGACCACCATAGCCCACCCCACATGGTTCACTATGGCCCACCATGGCCCACAACAGGCTACTACTGGTCGGCATCAGTCACCATGGGATCTCATGGGACGCCATAACATGCCACGGGTTACCATGGGGATTACATGAGATGCCACAGCCTACCATGGGTCACCATGGGTTACCATGGGTTCCAAAGGGATCGATTTGGCTGCATACCTACTTTACGTAACCAGTTAATTCTATCTAACGTCAAATCGAATTCTTTCGTTATTCAATGTTTTTTATCACCCACTGTGACTGTACGATCCCTGTCATAATTCGGCCCTTACCATCATATCTTTATCGCCGGATTGTCTCCCCCACCTGTGTCGCCTGACTGGTCACACAGAGATCAATAAATGCGTTTAATATATGTGAAGGATATGGACAAACTGAAGGTGTAAGTTTGAGAGAGTTTCACGGCGGTTAACCATCCAAGGCTTGGCAGATGTCACCCAAGACGCTCTCATATCCCAACCCTCTTCAGCTCTGTAATGTTGGTGCTTTATGCCATTTTTGTGCGCATGAAGTCTAAAGTGGACCAAGGAACCTTTCGGTTCGAACCCACGACCATTTAGTCTGTAGTTCAGTTGTCAGTGCTCTCCTGCTCTTAGAGAAAGCGTTCGCCCTGCAATGAGAAATACTCATGTAAAACTGGTGCTTCGCTAAAATGGAAGTGCAGAATGTTGACGGTGTCCCCAACGATAACTAAGTGACCTGGATATTTTACCACTTTCGTTAATAGGAAAAACCACAAAACCTGCCAAGATAAGTTGGATTTTGTTCAGTCTTAGGTCCATATCTTAAAGAACTATGCGACGCAACATTTATCACCATGGTAACGTGAGCTCCCGTTTTAGTAGCATGGAGCTTTATTACCACTTAATTAAATAACTTGCAGGAGACCTAGCAACCGACCGGTAAGCTCTTCGCGGCTGGCAACACTGGAGACGGGCTACTACCAAACCCCAGTCACTTAAAGCTCTCTGTCCCTCCCTATCTCTACATCCCCCTTTCTCTATGTCTCCCCTTCCTCTCTTTCTCCTACGTATCCCTCTCCACTCTTTTTGTCCCTCTTGTCTTTCTTCCTTCTTTTCCGTCTCTCCCTTTGTCTGTGCCCCTCTCTCTGTCTCTCTCACTGTCTGTCACTCTCTGTCTGCCTCTCTCTATCTCTCCCTCCCTGTCGCTACCTATGTCTCTATATCCCTCTGTCTGTCTCTGTCTGCCTCTATCCCTCTCTGTCTCTCTCTCTCTCTTTATGTCTCTGTCTCCCTGCTGCTACCTATGTCTCTATATCCCTCTGTCTGTCTCTATCTGCCTCTCTCTATCTCTCCCTCCCTGTCGCTACCTATGTCTCTCTCTATATCCCTGTCCCTCCCTCTGTCTCTCTCTCTCTTTATGTCTCTGTCTCCCTGCTGCTATCTATGTCTCTATATCCCTCTGTCTGTCTCTGTCTGCCTCTCTCCCTCTCTGTCTCTCTCTCTATCTTTATGTCTCTCTCTCCCTGCTGCTATCTATGTCTCTATATCCCTCTGTCTGTCTCTGTCTGCCTCTCTCTATCTCTCCCTCCCTGCCGCTATCTATGTCTCTATATCCCTCTGTCTGTCTCTGTCTGCCTCTCTCCCTCTCTGTCTCTCTCTCTCTCTTTATGTCTCTGTCTCCCTGCCGCTATCTATGTCTCTATATCCCTCTGTCTGTCTCTGTCTGCCTCTCTCCCTCTCTGTCTCTCTCTCTCTCTTTATGTCTCTCTCTCCCTGCTGCTATCTATGTCTCTATATCCCTCTGTCTGTCTCTGTCTGCCTCTCTCCCTCTCTGTCTCTCTCTCTCTCTTTATGTCTCTGTCTCCCTGCCGCTATCTATGTCTCTATATCCCTCTGTCTGTCTCTGTCTGCCTCTCTCTATCTCTCCCTCCCTGTCGCTACCTATGTCTCTCTCTATATCCCTGTCTCTCCCTCCATCTCTCTCTCTCTTTATGTCTCTGTCTCCCTGCCGCTATCTATGTCTCTATATCCCTCTGTCTGTCTCTGTCTGCCTCTCTCCCTCTCTCTCTCTCTTTATGTCTCTGTCTCCCTGCTGCTATCTATGGCTCTATATCCCTCTGTCTGTCTCTGTCTGCCTCTATCCCTCTCTGTCTCTCTCTCTCTCTTTATGTCTCTGTCTCCCTGCTGCTACCTATGTCTCTATATCCCTCTGTCTGTCTCTATCTGCCTGTCTCTATCTCTCCCTCCCTGTCGCTACCTATGTCTCTCTCTATATCCCTGTCCCTCCCTCTGTCTCTCTCTCTCTTTATGTCTCTGTCTCCCTGCTGCTATCTATGTCTCTATATCCCTCTGTCTGTCTCTGTCTGCCTCTCTCCCTCTCTGTCTCTCTCTCTATCTTTATGTCTCTCTCTCCCTGCTGCTATCTATGTCTCTATATCCCTCTGTCTGTCTCTGTCTGCCTCTCTCTATCTCTCCCTCCCTGCCGCTATCTATGTCTCTATATCCCTCTGTCTGTCTCTGTCTGCCTCTCTCCCTCTCTGTCTCTCTCTCTCTCTTTATGTCTCTGTCTCCCTGCCGCTATCTATGTCTCTATATCCCTCTGTCTGTCTCTGTCTGCCTCTCTCCCTCTCTGTCTCTCTCTCTCTCTTTATGTCTCTCTCTCCCTGCTGCTATCTATGTCTCTATATCCCTCTGTCTGTCTCTGTCTGCCTCTCTCCCTCTCTGTCTCTCTCTCTCTCTTTATGTCTCTGTCTCCCTGCCGCTATCTATGTCTCTATATCCCTCTGTCTGTCTCTGTCTGCCTCTCTCTATCTCTCCCTCCCTGTCGCTACCTATGTCTCTCTCTATATCCCTGTCTCTCCCTCTATCTCTCTCTCTCTTTATGTCTCTGTCTCCCTGCCGCTATCTATGTCTCTATATCCCTCTGTCTGTCTCTGTCTGCCTCTCTCCCTCTCTGTCTCTCTCTCTCTCTTTATGTCTCTGTCTCCCTGCTGCTATCTATGGCTCTATATCCCTCTGTCTGTCTCTGCCTGCCTCTCTCCCTCTCTGTCTCTCTCTCTCTCTTTATGTCTCTCTCTCCCTGCTGCTATCTATGTCTCTATATCCCTCTGTCTGTCTCTGTCTGCCTCTCTCTATCTCTCCCTCCCTGTCGCTACCTATGTCTCTCTCTATATCCCTGTCCCTCCCTCTGTCTCTCTCTCTCTTTATGTCTCTCCCTCCCTGTCGCTACCTATGTCTCTATATCCCTCTGTCTGTCTCTGTCTGCCTCTCTCCCTCTCTGTCTCTCTCTCTCTTTATGTCTCTGTCTCCCTGCTGCTATCTATGTCTCTATATCCCTCTGTCTGTCTCTGTCTGCCTCTCTCTATCTCTCCCTCCCTGCCGCTATCTATGTCTCTATATCCCTCTGTCTGTCTCTGTCTGCCTCTCTCCCTCTCTGTCTCTCTCTCTCTTTATGTCTCTGTCTCCCTGCCGCTATCTATGTCTCTATATCCCTCTGTCTGTCTCTGTCTGCCTCTCTCCCTCTCTGTCTCTCTCTCTCTCTTTATGTCTCTGTCTCCCTGCCGCTATCTATGTCTCTATATCCCTCTGTCTGTCTCTGTCTGCCTCTCTCCCTCTCTGTCTCTCTCTCTCTCTTTATGTCTCTGTCTCCCTGCCGCTATCTATGTCTCTATATCCCTCTGTCTGTCTCTGTCTGCCTCTCTCCCTCTCTGTCTCTCTCTCTCTCTTTATGTCTCTGTCTCCCTGCCGCTATCTATGTCTCTATATCCCTCTGTCTGTCTCTGTCTGCCTCTCTCCCTCTCTGTCTCTCTCTCTCTCTCTCTATCTCTCCCTCCCTGCCGCTATCTATGTCTCTATATCCCTCTGTCTGTCGCTGTCTGCCTCTCTCCCTCTCTGTCTCTCTCTCTCTCTTTATGTCTCTGTCTCCCTGCTGCTACCTATGTCTCTATATCCCTCTGTCTGTCTCTATCTGCCTCTCTCTATCTCTCCCTCCCTGTCGCTACCTATGTCTCTCTCTATATCCCTGTCCCTCCCTCTGTCTCTCTCTCTCTTTATGTCTCTGTCTCCCTGCTGCTATCTATGTCTCTATATCCCTCTGTCTGTCTCTGTCTGCCTCTCTCCCTCTCTGTCTCTCTCTCTCTCTTTATGTCTCTCTCTCCCTGCTGCTATCTATGTCTCTATATCCCTCTGTCTGTCTCTGTCTGCCTCTCTCTATCTCTCCCTCCCTGCCGCTATCTATGTCTCTATATCCCTCTGTCTGTCTCTGTCTGCCTCTCTCCCTCTCTGTCTCTCTCTCTCTCTTTATGTCTCTGTCTCCCTGCCGCTATCTATGTCTCTATATCCCTCTGTCTGTCTCTGTCTGCCTCTCTCCCTCTCTGTCTCTCTCTCTCTCTTTATGTCTCTCTCTCCCTGCTGCTATCTATGTCTCTATATCCCTCTGTCTGTCTCTGTCTGCCTCTCTCCCTCTCTGTCTCTCTCTCTCTCTTTATGTCTCTGTCTCCCTGCCGCTATCTATGTCTCTATATCCCTCTGTCTGTCTCTGTCTGCCTCTCTCTATCTCTCCCTCCCTGTCGCTACCTATGTCTCTCTCTATATCCCTGTCTCTCCCTCTATCTCTCTCTCTCTTTATGTCTCTGTCTCCCTGCCGCTATCTATGTCTCTATATCCCTCTGTCTGTCTCTGTCTGCCTCTCTCCCTCTCTGTCTCTCTCTCTCTCTTTATGTCTCTGTCTCCCTGCTGCTATCTATGGCTCTATATCCCTCTGTCTGTCTCTGCCTGCCTCTCTCCCTCTCTGTCTCTCTCTCTCTCTTTATGTCTCTCTCTCCCTGCTGCTATCTATGTCTCTATATCCCTCTGTCTGTCTCTGTCTGCCTCTCTCTATCTCTCCCTCCCTGTCGCTACCTATGTCTCTCTCTATATCCCTGTCCCTCCCTCTGTCTCTCTCTCTCTTTATGTCTCTCCCTCCCTGTCGCTACCTATGTCTCTATATCCCTCTGTCTGTCTCTGTCTGCCTCTCTCCCTCTCTGTCTCTCTCTCTCTTTATGTCTCTGTCTCCCTGCTGCTATCTATGTCTCTATATCCCTCTGTCTGTCTCTGTCTGCCTCTCTCCCTCTCTGTCTCTCTCTCTCTTTATGTCTCTGTCTCCCTGCCGCTATCTATGTCTCTATATCCCTCTGTCTGTCTCTGTCTGCCTCTCTCCCTCTCTGTCTCTCTCTCTCTCTTTATGTCTCTGTCTCCCTGCCGCTATCTATGTCTCTATATCCCTCTGTCTGTCTCTGTCTGCCTCTCTCCCTCTCTGTCTCTCTCTCTCTCTTTATGTCTCTGTCTCCCTGCCGCTATCTATGTCTCTATATCCCTCTGTCTGTCTCTGTCTGCCTCTCTCCCTCTCTGTCTCTCTCTCTCTCTTTATGTCTCTGTCTCCCTGCCGCTATCTATGTCTCTATATCCCTCTGTCTGTCTCTGTCTGCCTCTCTCCCTCTCTGTCTCTCTCTCTCTCTCTCTATCTCTCCCTCCCTGCCGCTATCTATGTCTCTATATCCCTCTGTCTGTCGCTGTCTGCCTCTCTCCCTCTCTGTCTCTCTCTCTCTCTTTATGTCTCTGTCTCCCTGCCGCTATCTATGTCTCTATATCCCTCTGTCTGTCTCTGTCTGCCTCTCTCCCTCTCTGTCTCTCGCTCTCTCTTTATGGCTCTCTCTCCCTGCTGCTATCTATGTCTCTATATCCCTCTGTCTGTCTCTGTCTGCCTCTCTCCCTCTCTGTCTCTCTCTCTCTCCTTATGTCTCTGTCTCCCTGCCGCTATCTATGTCTCTATATCCCTCTGTCTGTCTCTGTCTGCCTCTCTCTATCTCTCCCTCCCTGTCGCTACCTATGTCTCTCTCTATATCCCTGTCTCTCCCTCTGTCTCTCTCTCTCTTTATGTCTCTGTCTCCCTGCCGCTATCTATGTCTCTATATCCCTCTGTCTGTCTCTGTCTGCCTCTCTCCCTCTCTGTCTCTCTCTCTCTCTTTATGTCTCTCTCTCCCTGCTGCTATTTATGTCTCTATATCCCTCTGTCACTCTCTGTCTGCCTCTCTCTATCTCTCCCTCCCTGTCGCTACCTATGTCTCTCTCTATATCCCTGTCTCTCCCTCTGTCTCTCTCTCTCTTTATGTCTCTGTCTCCCTGCCGCTATCTATGTCTCTATATCCCTCTGTCTGTCTCTGTCTGCCTCTCTCCCTCTCTGTCTCTCTCTCTCTCTTTATGTCTCTGTCTCCCTGCCGCTATCTATGTTTCCAAATCCATCTGTCTGTCTCTCTCTCTCTGCCTGCTTCTCTCTGTCTAACTCCCTCTGTCACTCTCTCCCTGGCGTTATCTATGTTTCTCTATATCCCTCTGTTTCTCTATGGCTCTCTGTCTTTCTGTCTATGTCTCTCTTTCTCTCTCCATCCCGCTATCTATGTACCTCTCTAATAGTATATCCCTGTCTCTGTCTGTGGCTGTCTGCCTGTGTCTCTCTCTGTCTCCTTCTGTCTCCCTATCCCTGCCGCTATCTATGTCTCTCTCTACATCCGTCTGTCCCTCTCTGTCAGTCTCTGTGTAAATCAGTGCCTAGTTTTACCGTAATCGCTGGCAGCTCTCCGTCTGTCTCCTCATTACGGCGGGGCCCTCGTTATGGGCTCTGGTATGACGCGGCGGGGTAAGGGACTCCTTTTTTCTCCCCGGTCGGGAGACGTGACGCCCCACAAAGCGACGGGAATTGTGTGCCCGGGGCGTGGGCCGTGACGGGGGTGGGGGAGGGGGGTTTGTGGCGGCGGCCGCCCCAGGGTGATGAGGGGGGGGGATGTAGCGGCGGTCACCCTGACGCGTTGTCCGTCACCGGGTAGGAAGCAGGACGCGTGCGAGATGGCGAGGCGGGGAGAGAGGAAGTGGAAAGGGCAGTGTGGGTAGGGTGTGCGGGTGAGGGTGTAGGAGGGGGATATTTGGCCCACATAGCGGAGCGGGAACGCAGGCTGGGGTGTGTGGAGCGGGAACACAGGCTGGGGTGTGTGGAGCGGGGAGGTGCGAGCCGTGTGGAGTTTCAGGAAAGAGAGGTTGAAAGGCTATTTCCTGATTTTGACCACGGGACGAAGGCCTCCTTAAGCTTCTGCCCGTCTGCCCCCCCTTTCCCGCCTTCTGCCCCCCCCCCTCCTTCCCCCACACCCTCTCCGCTCCAGCATGGCCTGCTGCCCAGTGACGCCGAAACCAATTGTTTGAAGCTGGAATTGGCCGTGCGCTCTGGGTTTACGGAGAAAAACGACTGAAACGTGCGGCCTGTAGGTGGCGCTTGTGTGGAGAGTGATTGCGGTCAACACCAGACAGGGCTCCACCGGAAGTGAACTCTCCCAGAAGGGGGCGCCAAGACCCGGATGTGCGCATTAGGCCAGGTCTCCCAAGGCAGGCGGGGTGGGGGGGGATGAGGGAGGAGAGAGGGGGGTGACGGAGGGGGGGGGGGGGGGGGTGGTGGTAACGGACCATGTCAGCAACCACGCCGGTTTCTTACATAACTCAAATTTTGCACGCAGTTTGCCACCCCACCAACAGGGGAACCATTAATCACACTTAGCAAGCAAAAAGTCATGTTAAATATTGCGCTGCAGACCTGTCATTAGGCGGTATAGGGAGGTATAATTGTGCTGGGCTGGGTGATGCATCACACCGTGCGTGATACTGACATGGAGGCCAGCGAGCGAGGTCAGGTCATGGGTGGCAGGTTTACCGGGAGCGTGGGGGGTACACAGGCCTCGTGTCTCAGGTCACACACAGGTAATCCAAGACTGTGTATGAGTGACATAGCACCCAGACTGTGTATGAGTGACATAGCACCCAGACTGTGTATGAGTGACATAGCACCCAGACTGTGTATGAGTGACGTAGCACCCAGACTGTGTATGAGTGACGTAGCACCCAGACTGTGTATGAGTGACGTAGCACCCAGACTGTGTATGAGTGACGTAGCACCCAGAAGAGCGACCATTTACATCTCATCAACGTGACAATTAACACCTTTAATCTATATCTACAAAATGCTGTCTGTGTAAAAATTGTTTTATAATTGTTTTCATTATAACTGTTCACCAGAATCATGTGCGGGAAACCTGACGGCAAGAACAGGACAGCGACGATTGACTATTGGATGCAATGCAATACAGTGACGTAAATCAGTCAGATACAATGAAGCCTCAATGATTGTATTTAAGAATCTCAATTCGTTAGTCATCTTTGTTCTACATTCGTCCATGCACCTGTATCATATTTACTGGCAGCTTTGCCGCCATGTCCAGTTTGCCAGCGTGCGGTGTTTAGGACGTGAATAATAACATTTTGCGCGAGCCGAGCGATATTCAAACTGCACTTTTTCATGTATTACTAATTTTAATATACAGTGCAATATTAGGTTTCTTGTATCCATGCCAGACCTGTAAAAATCAGAGATCAGTAAAATTCGTAATGTCTTAGGTGGCCGTCTGTGTTTCTAGCTACATTGTATATTGTTTTACCACCGTCGCCTTATTTCTTTCTTTCTACTAATGCAAGATATAATATTATTTGCTTTATGTTTCAATTTCATACAGAGAAAATACATGAACAAAGCGCGCAGGGCAACGAATAGCTGCATTGTAGAAGTACACCTACACCAGATAGACGGCCATAGCTTTGTCTCGTTCATTGTTTTAACATAGCTCTCGTATTACTCACGCCTACCCGTTACCCCAATGATCCATTTCGTTGGCTCTAATATGGGCGGTGAACCAAGCTTTAAGAGTAGCATACATCAAGCCGCCTACGTTGCCGTGCTCGCCGTGCAAAGTACTTTCCCATTTGACAATTCACTATTGCACAGACGATGGTTTATTAAGCAGACCCCGCTTTACCTAAAGGATCACTATATGTTACGGGCTGCTTTGTAATGGTGTATCCTTGGCAGTGTCCAATTTCATATAGCGTCTTGATTGACAACTAATACATCATTAACCATAGCGATAATAAATGATATTAATGACCAGATTAAAGGCATTCCTTCCAAAGCGCGTGGTTTTCTATGTGCTGATGCGTATCATACCTTTACCTGCCTAATCACCCCCCATCGCCCCCCGCCTAATCACCCCCCATCGCCCCCCGCCTAATCACCCCCCATCGCCCCCCGCCTAATCACCCCCCATCACATACCCACACTCCCTTCCTCCACTCCCTCCCCTACCTCCCGTTCCCCAATGCCACTCAGAGGAGGCCGGTGACTGTCAATAATCATGTTGTAATATTGCCTTTAAGTTCGACTTTACAACAATGAGCGCGACCCTCTCTCCCCTCCTCCCCACCCCCCCCCCCCCACCCCCCGCCCTTCCATCGCCGTGGCGTGCCGTTTAGTCCATGCGCGGTTTGTGTTTCCAGTTAAAGGCGACTGCTGGATCTGTCCCCGGCTCTAATTGGCGATAACTCAATAGAGCTATCAATAACGGGTGCCCGATAACTCCTCGCGGCAGAGGGCGCGTGCCGTGGCGGGGGGCCAGACAGGGGTCCCCCCCACCAATGTGATACCATTGATGTGTCCACCCCCCCCCCCCTCCCCACCACCACCAACGGTGGAGGGTGTTGGACGCCATGTCGTGTGTAACGGGAGCAACGAGGGGCGAGACTTGAGCGAGAAGACAACGTGAGGTGGAGGGGGAACACGAGAGCGGTCGCTGAGCTCCGATGTCGGACGCCCGATGTTCTGTGCTTGCCCTTCTATTTCTATCTCTATCTCTATCTCTCTCTATTGATCATTTCTCTCTTTCTCATTTCTTTCTTCTCCCCTCTCTATTTCTCATTTCTGTCTTCTCTCCTCTCTATTTCTCATTTCTGTCTTTCTCATTTCCTCTTCTCTCTTTACGTCTGTCTCTGTTCCTCTCCCTTCACTCACCCACCCTGTCTCTCTCTGTCTCTACGTTTCTACATATCTCTCTCTATCTCTAAATCTATTTCTCAATTCACTCTTTCTTTCACCCTGTCAGTCTCTCACTTACTCTATTTGGGTCGTTATCTCTGGCTCTGCACCAGCCTCTCTCTCTGTCTCCCCTCTCCCGACATCTTCCTCTCTCACCCCTCCTTCTCTCCTTCTGCCATGCTACCCCGCCTGTTGTCCCGGTCCCTCCTCTCTTTCCTCCACTCTATAGGTTCTGCAGGTTCATACCTCATTAACACGTAACACGAGGCCAAGTGCGGAAAGACCACCGGCTGCACTAAGCGACACACATTCAAATTTAGTTCTCTTCATTTGTATATTTTTTGCAGCCATCTTTTCCAGACATAGGGACACGATTAATCTTGCTTGACACAAATTGAAGCCACGTGCGCCTTCCCTAATGAAGCCAGACGGACAGTGGCGGGGGTACCCAAGGGACTCCATATATCCCCAGAACTCATTTATCCCCAGTCACTCTTGTGACTCTCAACGGGTAAATGGTTACTACTACTACACGACGTCTCAGTTCTATATACGCCTTGTGTAGGCTTGAACGCTTGACAGCAGTACTCGTCATGTACATCCTCCGTACAGTACCCCGTCAGTGGTATCTATAGTCGTCCTTCTCGTCTGGATGTCCCTCTGTTTAAATACTTCATCGCTACGATGTACAACACAACAGCCAGCTTGGTTAATCCATTAGCCGAGTAATAACATTGCCATATGATGATAGCCTATCCCAGACACGATATGAAGCTAACTCGTACTGTATGCACTCCCTCCCGCATCTATCTTCATCACCAAGCACAGCCCCATGGCAATCGAGTTAAGATGGATAGCGATAAAGTACAATTGTTGCTGACGCGATTTGATCGTATTGCATGTACCCCTCCTCCCCCCACCCTGTCCCCCTCTCCTGCCCCCCCCACCCCCTCACCCTGATCGCATAACATGTGCCCCTCCCCCAATCTCACCCTTTCCCCCTCCCCTCACCCTATCCTCGCTGCCCCCCCCCCCCTCCCCCCGCCTCACGCTCCCCTCACCCAGAACCCACAGCAATCAGTCATGGAATATTTAGCCCCGTTAATCTCTTGCGACCTTATGGCTGAGGGAGACAAAGCAAATCTCGCTACGCCAAATGCCCCGAACCGGAAATGAAAAGAACGTTTTTTTTGGCCCGCTCCCAGGGACAAATATTGCACCCGTGGCTGTTTTATTGAATTATGAATATTTTGCCGTGCTGGTAATGCTCGGGCTGGCTGGCTGGCTGTGGCAGCAGTGATTGTCAATAACAGGGACATCACGGCCTGTAATGGGCAGCCATAAAGCAGCAGGTGCTCTGGGGCCGCTCACCAACTCCGCCGACTGTCACCGGCCACCGATGATTTATGTCGCTTCCGCCGCCCATACATAATTGAATAATTAGACCTGTACGTCAACTGTTGCTACTTGTATCGCCGGAATCCGACCCGGTGGGAAGGATAACCCACGCCCCACCCCATCACCCCTCCCCCCCACCCCAACCCTCCCACCCCAATGGGAGGAAGAATATGGCGGAGAGAGCGATAGAAAGAAATGGAAGGAAGTGAGAGGGAGCGAGAGTTGTACCGACAGAAAAAGAAGAGAGGAGGGGGCATATATAGAGAAAGACACAGGGGAAAGGATCGATAGACGCGGAAAGGAAGACAAAGACAGAGAGCGAGATACAGAAGCAAGGAAGGGGGCTAGATACACAAAGGAAATGAGAGACAAAATCAGCGGAACAAACTAGAGAAAGCGATCTCGTATGAGTTTCTCCGCTCCCCCGTTATACCTCGCTTTGAGATCTCGCCTGAGCGTTATTATTTTCCGACGTCGTTACGTTAGAGGGAAGCCAATGAGCGGCGCCGACTGGCGGGGATGTCATTAGCGAAGCCCCTGGACGTCATCAGGGGGGGGAGGGGGAGGGCATCCCTCTCGCTGACTTCCCGCTGAGGCATTGTCCGCTAACTAAGCTTGATGTCGCCTGATCTACAGCGATATGGACTGCCTGCTCGGGGGGTGCGGCAGAACGCTCCCTGCCGTCAGAATGATCGTCGTTATATCACTGGTCTCTGTGGCCGTCCGCCCCCCCCCCCCCTCCCCGCCCGCCTCCGCCCCCCGCCACCGTCCCCTTGCATCATTGCCGCTCATCGCTCACATCGGACAATGATGCCCGGTTATGATGGGCGGCGCGCTGTGGGCAAATCAAATGTGAGCGATAATGCAGCTGTCAATATGGAAAATGGTGGCTTGGTGCGGGTGGGGTAGGGGTGGTGGGGGAGGGGGGGGGGGGCATTGGGACTATAATACTATGGTATTCGTTTATTATCCGTTAGCCACTTGGCCTGTCGAATTATTTGTCTTGGCTAATGGCTCCGCGTTCAGTCTAATGGTGATAGCTATGCTAAGATATTCAATGTACTCCAGCTCGCCAGATATCACGGGTCACTAGTTCTGGTTCCGCCCCTGATGCGTGTCATGGGTCAATCATCTCTGCCCCAGATGTCTATGCTGGATCCCAAATTTCTGCCTTAGATGATTTCTGCCCCAGCTGTCTATGTCCTGGATCCCAAATTTCTGACCCAGATGATTTCTGACCCAGATAACTATTTCCTGCATCCCAATTTCCTGCCCCAGATAACTATTTCCTGCATCCCAATTTCCTGCCCCAGATAACTATTTCCTGCATCCCAATTTCCTGCCCCAGATAACTATTTCCTGCATCCCAATTTCCTGCCCCAGATAACTATTTCCTGCATCCCAATTTCCTGCCCCAGATGATTTCTGTCCCAGATGTCTGTGTCCTGGGTCCCAGATGATTTCTGCCTCAGATGTCTATTTCCTGGGTCCCAAATTTCTGTCCCAGATGATTTCTGTCCCAGATGCCTGTGTCTTGGGTCCCTAATATCATCCACAGATGATCGCTGCCTGGTTGGCGCCGGGAGAGCCATTCCTTGGGGCTACCCTGCCTGCCTGCTGGGTACGGGTCCTTTAATAGGACGGGATCCTTGTTCCGCTAACAAACGGCGGCCTGCGGTCATGGTCGGCGATGTCCCTACGTCCGACTTGATCAGCCCTGTCACTAGCCCCCGCCCCCCCCCAACCCCCCCGGCACCCAGTCCCCCTACCTCTAGTGCGGTGTGGATCGCACCCACAGGACCGCACTTGGCAAACACACCAGCCACCCCCTCCCTCCTCCCCCCCCCATCATCACTCACATCTCCCCGGTCGCCTTATTCCTTGTCCCCTCCGCTCCCTAAACCCCTCCCTCCCCCCACCCCCCCCCCCCCCGGCGTCCGCCGCCCCCCCCCCCCAACCCCCAGGTGGCCACGAACCGTGGTGCCGTATATTGTGAATAGTGGTTAGACCCCCACCCCCGCCTGGCGCCGCCCCTCATACCCTCCCGTCCCAGGCGCGGGGGGAGGGGTGCGTCGTTGGTGTGGAGTGAAGGAGGGTGCCAGCCATCCAGGCAGTGACCCGGAAGCTGGCCGGCAGGGGGAGGGGGCAGCGGACGAAAGGCGGGGCGGGGGGCAGCGGGCAGGCGGAGGGCCCACAGCCCAACAGCAGGCGAAGGGAGGGTTGGCGGGCAGGCGGCAGCGAGCAGGCGGCGGGCGACCAACGGCCTGAAGCCAATGGGATTACAGGTCCTCGGGGGACTTAGCGCACCACCTCCCAGCCCGCTCACCGCTTAATCCTGTTACAGAAATGTTACCTCGTTCGTCCTGCTTCTACCGCCACAGACGAAGTGATAGACCTTCCTTCGTCTCCTTGTGTTGTCGTCTGCCAGGCGGACGGACGCGGGCAACGCGCGGGAAAATATACCGTCTTCTAACGTAACTCCGCCACTGCGTGCGGCGCGCGAAGTGCCAGTGGCGACGCTAGAAGTTGGATTGTGAATGTGACTTGTGTGCGGACAGCAGTCTCGATCGCCACCAACACAAGGCGTTAATCAACAAGTGATTGGGCGAGGGATTAACAAGGTCATTGCCAGAACATCAACACCGTTATCACGCGATGGATTACCGGTACTTCACTAATATGGCAGGATGGAAACCTATCTGGATTCTAATGTATTTTCTCCAAAATGGATGTTTATCAGGTAATCTAACCGTGTGGATAGTTTTCCTTGCTTTTCGCCCGCTAGAAATGTTCTTTGATACCCTGATCCAGTATGAGTCAGCATCAATGGGTTATTCACTATCCGGGGCTACAACCAAAAGGCATTGCCATTTTCATCAATATATTTTTTGACATTTTGATTGTGTCCACTTATTGAAGGCTTGTTGTTTAAAGGGTCCTGGGTGTAGTGGTCCGCGCGCTAGACCGCAGATCTATAGGTCCTGGGCTTCACCTAACCCTAATCTATTCTGGGGGAAGTTTTATCCGTGCAGTCTGTATCGTCCCGGGAGGTTTTTGGCCCAGTTTAGCCATTGTGCGAGCGGCCCAAAATACCAATTTATTTAATTGATAAAGGGCCTTCCATACAAGTTTCAAGGGGAGTTGAACCCGGATTGCTATGACGTATGCTAGTCACGTGTGACCTTGTATGTGCTCACTCATGCACTGTGTTCACTCGTACGGACGCCACCCTGATGGGCTGATAACGAGTCCCAGGACTCGATGCTCTGTGCACCTCCGACTTGTTGCCTGCCATGTACGGGGGGGGGGGGGTACCCCCTCTGAGCGCGAATCCACAAGAATTAGGGAGAGCTATATCGAATCTCCACCAAGTTAAGGACTGTTCAACAAGACCGGGCGCGAAAAAAAACAACATAAAAAGTGATATCGCGAATATCGAGGAATTCACAGACTTCTATAACGGATCGCGGTGAATAGGCAAAGTGTCTTCGCGTTGAACCAGGAATTGTACGGATAACGACCCCCCAAAGTTGCCAACAGCTAATCGCGAATTTCCGAGAATTCCTGAATGCCAATCGCGGGGATCGGAAAGGTATTCCCTCCCCTCATGTGATGAGGTAGCAAAACAAATAGATTAATATCTTTATCGTCATCATATTACCGCTGCACAAGGGGGGGGGGGGCGCGGTATACTGGGACACATACCCACTACCTGAGCTTTTTTCGCATTTAGGCGCATCTTTTTGTCTTGTGGGGGAGGGGGGCCGGGGTGGGGGGGGGGGGTGCTGGTGTCAACGGGGTCCATATATCTTGGTGAGATGTTTGAGGCGATCAGTCAAACTGCCATCCTGGCATGTATTAATAATATTACCGACTGGGACTGGTTACGATTACCATGACTGATGACAATTACTGTTGATGAGCACTGGTTATGAATAGGACGACTGATTACGATTACCTATTACGATGCTCACCCACGTCATTCAGGAGGTCACTCAGGTGGTCACTCAGAAGGTCACTCAGGAGGTCATTTAGGAGGTCACTCAGTAGGTCACTCAGGAGGTCACTCAGGAGTTCACTCAGGAGGTCACTCAGGAGGTCACTCACGAGGTCACGTATGAGGTCACTCAGAAGTCTTGTAGCGTAGTCTACACACAAACTTATTCATCAGGTTCTCTTAAAAGGGGTCATGACACTGTCTATGGCTCCAACTGTTGCACATAGAGTAAGACTTCCATCACGTATTGTTCACAAAGAGTACGACATTGCCCCCATCACGACTGGTACATATGGAGTAAGATTTCCATCACGTATTGTTCACAAAGAGTACGACATTGCTCCCATCGCGACTGGTACACTTAGGTTAAGACTTCCATCACGTATTGTTCACAAAGAGTACGACATTGCCCCCATCGCGACTGGTACACTTAGGTTAAGACTTCCATCACGTATTGTTCACAAATAGTACGACATTGCCCCCATCGCGACTGGTACATATGGAGTAAGACTTCCATCACGTATTGTTCACAAAGAGTACGACATTGCTCCCATCGCGACTGGTACACTTAGGTTGAGACTTCCATCACGTATTGTTCACAAAGAGTACGACATTGCCCCCATCGCGACTGGTACATATGGAGTAAGACTTCCATCACGTATTGTTCACAAAGAGTACGACATTGCCCCCATCACGACAGGTACACTTAGGTTAAGACTTCCATCACGTATTGTTCACAAAGAGTACAACATTGCTCCCATCGCGACTGGTACATATGGAGTAAGACTTCCATCACGTATTGTTCACAAATAGTACGACATTGCCCCCATCGCGACTGGTACATATGGAGTAAGACTTCCATCACGTATTGTTCACAAAGAGTACGACATTGCTCCCATCGCGACTCGTACATATAGGTTATTACTTCCATCACGTATAGTTCACAAAGAGTACGACATTGCTCCCATCGCGACTGGTACATATAGGTTATTACTTCCATCACGTATTGTTCCCAAAGAGTACGACATTGCCCCCATCGCAACTGGTACACATAGGTTAAGACTTCCATCACGTATTGTTCACAAAGAGTGCGACATTGCTCCCATCGCGACTGGTACATATGGAGTAAGACTTCCATCACGTATTGTTCACAAAGAGTACGACATTGCCCCCATCACGACTGGTACACATAGGTTAAGACTTCCATCACGTATTGTTCACAAAGAGTACGACATTGCCCCCATTACGACTGGTACATATGGAGTAAGACTTCCATCACGTATTGTTCACAATAAGTACGACATTGCCCCCATCGCCACTGGTACATATGGAGTAAGACTTCCATCACGTATTGTTCACAAAGAGTACGACATTGCCCCCATCGCCACTGGTACATATGGAGTAAGACTTCCATCACGTATTGTTCACAAAGAGTACGACATTGCCCCATCACGACTGGTACATATGGAGTAAGACTTCCATCACGTATTGTTCACAAAGAGTACGACATTGCTCCCATCACGACTGGTACACATAAAGTAAGACTTCCATCACGTATTGTTCACAAAGAGTACAACATTGCTCCCATCGCGACTGGTACATATGGAGTAAGACGTCCATCACGTATTGTTCACAAAGAGTACGACATTGCTCCCATCGCGACTGGTACATATGGAGTAAGACTTCCATCACGTATTGTTCACAAAGAGTACGACATTGCCCCCATCGCAACTGGTACACATAGGTTAGGACTTCCATCACGTATTGTTCACAATGAGTACGACATTGCCCCCATCGCGACTGGTACATGTGGAGTAAGACTTCCATCACGTATTGTTCACAAAGAGTACGACATTGCTCCCATCGCGACTGGTACATATGGAGTAAGACTTCCATCACGTATTGTTCACAAAGAGTACGACATTGCCCCCATCGCGACTGGTACACATAGGTTAGGACTTCCATCACGTATTGTTCACAATGAGTACGACATTGCCCCCATCGCGACTGGTACATATGGAGTAAGACTTCCATCACGTATTGTTCACAAAGAGTACGACATTGCCCCCATCGCGACTGGTACACTTAGGTTAAGACTTCCATCACGTATTGTTCACAAAGAGTACGACATTGCTCCCATCGCGACTGGTACACATAGGTTAGGACTTCCATCACGTATTGTTCACAATGAGTACGACATTGCCCCCATCGCGACTGGTACACTTAGGTTAAGACTTCCATCACGTATTGTTCACAAAGAGTACGACATTGCCCCCATCGCAACTGGTACACATAGGTTAGGACTTCCATCACGTATTGTTCACAATGAGTACAACATTGCCCCCATCGCCACTGGTACATATGGAGTAAGACTTCCATCACGTATTGTTCACAAAGAGTACGACATTGCCCCCATCGCGACTGGTACATATGGAGTAAGACTTCCATCACGTATTGTTCACAAAGAGTACGACATTGCTCCCATCGCGACTGGTACACATAAAGTAAGACTTCCATCACGTATTGTTCACAAAGAGTACGACATTGCCCCCATCGCGACTGGTACATATGGAGTAAGACTTCCATCACGTATTGTTCACAAAGAGTGCGACATTGCCCCCATCGCGACTGGTACACATAAAGTAAGACTTCCATCACGTATTGTTCACAAAGAGTACGACATTGCCCCCATCGCGACTGGTACATATGGAGTAAGACTTCCATCACGTATTGTTCACAAAGAGTGCGACATTGCCCCCATCGCGACTGGTACATATGGAGTAAGACTTCCATCACGTATTGTTCACAAAGAGTACGACATTGCTCCCATCGCGACTGGTACACATAAAGTAAGACTTCCATCACGTATTGTTCACAAAGAGTACGACATTGCCCCCATCGCGACTGGTACATATGGAGTAAGACTTCCATCACGTATTGTTCACAAAGAGTGCGACATTGCCCCCATCGCGACTGGTACACATAAAGTAAGACTTCCATCACGTATTGTTCACAAAGAGTACGACATTGCCCCCATCGCGACTGGTACATACGGAGTAAGACTTCCATCACGTATGTTCACAAAGAGTGCGACATTGCCCCCATCGCGACTGGTACATATGAGTAAGACTTCCATCACGTATTGTTCACAAAGAGTACGACATTGCTCCCATCGCGACTGGTACACATAAAGTAAGACTTCCATCACGTATTGTTCACAAAGAGTACGACATTGCCCCCATCGCGACTGGTACATATGGAGTAAGACTTCCATCACGTATTGTTCACAAAGAGTGCGACATTGCCCCCATCGCGACTGGTACACATAAAGTAAGACTTCCATCACGTATTGTTCACAAAGAGTACGACATTGCCCCCATCGCGACTGGTACATATGGAGTAAGACTTCCACGTATTGTTCACAAAGAGTACGACATTGCCCCCATCGCGACTGGTACATATGGAGTAAGACTTCCATCACGTATTGTTCACAAAGAGTGCGACATTGCCCCCATCGCGACTGGTACATATGGAGTAAGACTTCCATCACGTATTGTTCACAAAGAGTACGACATTGCTCCCATCGCGACTGGTACACATAAAGTAAGACTTCCATCACGTATTGTTCACAAAGAGTGCGACATTGCCCCCATCGCGACTGGTATACATAAAGTAAGACTTCCATCACGTATTGTTCACAAAGAGTACGACATTGCCCCCATCGCGACTGGTACATATGGAGTAAGACTTCCATCACGTATTGTTCACAAAGAGTACGACATTGCTCCCATCGCGACTGGTACACATAAAGTAAGACTTCCATCACGTGTTGTTCACAAAGAGTACGACATTGCCCCCATCGCGACTGGTACATATGGAGTAAGACTTCCATCACGTATTGTTCACAAAGAGTGCGACATTGCCCCCATCGCGACTGGTGCATACAGACCGCAATTCGTGACAGCTGCTCTATCAAAGACCAAGTTATCTTTTTACTCTGCGAGGGATATATGTCATCGGCACTATTCACCGTTAGCGTAAGTAAGAAGCGACAACAATTCTTCAATTCTTCTTTGGTCTTGTCTCTTTGTGGTGGTTGGGCGCCTTTTTCATCGAGCGTAGTCTGCCTGGCCGCTAATTAGACATCATGACCATGTTGATGTCTCCATGGCGAAAGGAAACCTCTAACTGAGAGGTCGGTTACTTATTGTCCGGTCTGTCTCCTGCATGTCATTGTTTGTCACACTAATTGGGCAGCGTGAGATGGGTTCATGAACAGGTGTCTCCTTAGAAGTCAATCCAGTGTCCCAAGGAGTCTATTTATTCTTGATATGAGATACGGTATGATGTACTACCCTACAGCGATAATGTTGCTGCTAACGTGGTGGATTCGGACAGCAGGGGAGTGTGCGTGTGTGTCGGGAGGGGTGGGGGGGGGGGGCGGGGGGTGGAGGAGGGCGCTCCCTTGCTCAATTGGAGTTGTTGACTAACAGGTCGTAGGTTCGAAACCTGGGACATGCATTAAGGCGTGCGGCTCATCCAATCCCATTGCGTTGTTTGGGAGGTTTATTGGCTTAACATATTGCTCATTTGGACGAAACCGAACTAAAACAGCAATATTTATGTTTAGCATTATGCACTCCAGATCATCCACTGCTGTTGAAGCTAACAATTAACGGGTAATGAACTAGTGCGTTTATACCATGTTGTAAACATTAGGTCCGTAGGTCACCTCTGGATGACCTTTCGGCTGTTTAGCGCTCAGGAACGCATGGCATATCAGCATAAGCTCCCCGCACGGTGGCGCTACGCAAGCTCTGCTTTAACCGCTGCTGTAGGCCGGGGGCAAATTTCAAGATTCTGGAAAAACAATCAAATCAGCTGTAATTTCTTGCAATCTTATAATTTTCAAGGATAAAATATAAAAATAACGAGTTCTGTGTATTTAATACAGCAAAAAACATCTTGTACCCTTTCGGAAAAGTTATAATTGTGACTGAACTCTTTCTTTTCATCACCTGATACCGTGTGGCTTACGCTCAGGCTGGATCCCCGGCACTAATTTGTAGAAATGCGCGGGCACATTTTTATTATCAGTTTGCGCAGCGCCGCCCTGGCGAGCGATTGTGAAAACGCATTGAGGAAGTAGGCGACAATTGATGTAATGGAGCCCTAGCGGAGTGAGTCGAAGTCAGAGAGTGCTGTCACCCTGGTTTGAAGACGTAACCCAGTGAACGCCAGTGTGGGGAATGAGGCCACCCTGGCAGGTGTTACCCCCACCGACCCAGGGTCAGACTGATGCCTGGGTGCCATCGGCACATCTTGGAGTTAAGGTTAGGAAGTGAGGGGGGGGGGGGGGCGAGGCGGAGGAGGCGCTCAATTTTTCATAGAAAGCGATTTGATTTAGACAAGTTACCCTCCCCCCCCCCCCCCCACTCCTGCAGTCATTTTATTAAATCAATCTTGATTGGTTTCCGTAGGACGGTTCTTTTTTTTATGAATTTTCAATTTCCTTTGAATTTAAAATGCAACTATGAACAACTTATTGTGTAATAAGTTGAAAGGGAACATTTTGCTACAAACACAGGCCTGTAGGGTACGGGAGGGGTGGATGGGGGCGGTACTTGCCAGCTGCTCGTATTTTGGAGCGCCGCCCCACTTTCCATTTTCCTTTCGACTTTTCATCAAGATATTAGTATTTTCGTTTGCCCCAGTGCATCTATATCACAAAAATGCAGCGATAACTATGTCTATACGAAACCTAGAGGTGCGTGCGTTACTCTTGTACGGTCAAAGGCCTTACTGACATAACAGCGAAACAAATCAATGAAAAGTATAGTCATTTTTGTTGGGTGTTTGTTGTCAATATTTGCTCTGATTCTCATTATTTACCCAGCATTAATTGGAATTTAAATGTAATTTCAAACTGTCCTAACATGCGGCCACAATTGTCTTTTCTTTGTTGACATCCGCATTGGCAGTAACTCTATATGGTGCAGCGGATATTAGATCATCGTAATATAAGATACATAAACAGATACTGAACGATTAGCTGGTCCAATTTAAGAAATGAAGACAAGTAAAGGGCCGTTACCAACCATTAGCCTGTAAGTCAGGAGATCATTAATGGACCATTTCATTTTAAGACGCAAAAGTCTTTGTGAGTCTCCTGGCATGGGAAATCGGATTAATTCTCTGTTCGGTATGTGTACTTGTGATGTACATTTAACATTGTTATCATTCACTGATAAGCCCTTCGCTGCTGGTTCTCTTCTGCTGTGTCGCCTTAAGTCATATATTTCATCGTGTGTGAAATATGGCGACTAACGTAATAAATAATTGATAAATTAGTTTCGCTGGGGCAAACGAAAAAAAAAGCAAAATTAACCTTGCTCTATAAGTATCTCATTGTAACTTGAGCTTTTTTGACATTGTAGCATGAGCCTTGTTGACATGTTAACATAAGCTTTGTTTACATTGTAACTTGAGCTTTGTTGATTTGTTGACATTGTAACATGAACCTTGTTGACATGTTAACATAAGCATTGTTGACATGGTAACATGAGCTTTGTTGACATTGTAGCATGAGCCTTGTTGACATTGTTGATTTGTTTGTTTGTGTGGTGTTTAGCGGACCGGGATTACTGCTCGCTGGAGACGTTCGAGGCGGGGTGCGAGGAGGGGGAGGTGGTCCTGATGCAGGCCGCCCGGCTGGGACGCATGCAGCTCGAGCCGCTGCGTCAAACAGGACTTCGGCTACCTCGGCTGCGCAGTCGACGTCCTGCCCATCCTGGACGCGAAGTGCTCGGGTCGACGGCGCTGCACCTTGCCCGTGTTTACCGCGCTGGGCAACCTCAAGCCCTGCTCCGAGCTCGAGACCTTCCTGCAGGCGCGGTACGCATGCCTGCAAGGTGAGACACAAGGGTTGAGGAGGGGGAGGGCGGTGCGCGGTGGATGGGGGAGGGGGCGTGGTGGTGGGAGTGGAGGGAGAGGGAGGGTGAGGAGGGGAGGAGGCGGGGGCCAGGGGAAGTGAGGGAGAGGGAAGGGGAAGGAGGGGAGGGGGGGGGGGAGTGGGGGTGGCTGTTTTTGTATTAACTGTCCTCTGCGACTGAAGGGGACTTGGTAAGGTATTATACACGCTTCCGCTGTTCCAGACTAGACAGACTGGTCGGTATCCAGTGACGGTACATTACACAGGAACACAGAATCGTTGCCATTTCGCCACTAAGCACTACACTAACTCCCACCCACTACCCACACCGCCTCCCTCCTCACCCCTAGCTCCTCACCCTTCGGCGCTATGGGAATAGCTTGTCGGGGGGCGGGGGGGGCTGCAAAGGCTTGGACTTTTGTCGGGGGAAGGGGGGGGGGGGTGGCTGTTTGTCGCTGGCGGCGCTGCTGATGAAACAGGAATCGAAGTGCTGAGCCATCCCTTGGGTCTTTGGGTTTTTTCGGTGGCACCCTACCACCCTACGCGCAGCATCAAGTCTGCGACCCATTCACCCCCCCCCCCCCCCACGCACCCCAGGCGTATTCTACCTCAGCCCCCTACCGCCGTACGGTCCACTACCCTCACCGCACCTTACCCAAGTCACACCCTCACCCCCCCCCCCCCCCCGAGCCTACCTTGCCTGCAGCCCCCACCCACTACCACCACCACCACCCTCACCCCTCCGCCGGGCTGACACGCCCAAACCATCTCGCCCCTACGACACCCGCGGGAATTAAACACTTCGGCTAAATTTAACAATTTCATGGAAATATTCACCGCTTGTATGACGACGCGGACTTTACGACTAGCTGCGTGTAATTTCATATGTCCAACGGTGATACAAGACAAGAGCAGGCAAACCAACGTCCTCCGTCCTCCCTTCATGACTCTTTGTCAGCGAAACCATTGAACCCAAATGAACTTAATTCATATTTCATTCGACCACCGTTCGTATAATGGACATCTGAATATACATTTACTTATCAGATATATATGAATAAGAAGTTCGGTTTGCTCGGTCACTTGGTAAGTCAATGTATTGAATATTTGAGCGATTGGGGGTCTAGGGTGGGATGGAAACCATACTCAGTCGTGGGGAGGGGGTGAGGTGACCCTATTGTGGGACCCAAGGGCCCATATATTGATAGAATTTACCCAACCACCCCTCAACTTGATACTTTCAAGATATTTCAAATAAATCATTAATGAGCATATTTTGTGAAATATTCATTGGTTTGCCGGCGCAAGGGTTTGAGCCGGACATAAGCAAATTTGTATATTCGGGCATGCAACCTATTTTTCGAACAGTGCTAGGGATCTCCAGATATAGACCCGATTGTCAGAACAAAAGGGCAACAGTACAAATAATGCTATTTGCTGGTTTGATACATACGTTATGGTCAGAGAAAAGCTCAAGCCAGTCTAAGTTTATTAAGGCATCAGAGACGATCTGTGACACAGCCGCTTTATCCGTAGTCTAGAACCCCCGAACCCAAGCGAGCACCAGCCAGGACTCACGCCATTCATGTTATGGGTGGCGTGGGTCCTGGCTGGTGCTTTGGTTGGGGGTCCTAGGCTACGGATCAATGCGGCTGTGGTCTGTGGCACGTTTTATCCGTTCATCGGTCATCGTCCAGAAAAAAAATGCACCAATTCATTTCATTTCCACCAGATGGCACCACAGTTTCACGTGATTTCCACGGAGTTCAGCATTGAAATGACAATCTCGATCCCTCCGCATTAATAGTTGGTTCTTACTTTAGTTATAGCGTCAATACAGAACATTATAGCGTCAAGACAGAGCATTATAGCCTCAATACAGAGCATTATAGCGTTAATACAGAGCATTATAGCATCAATACAGAGCATTATAGCATCAATACAGAGCATTATAACAGTCAATACAGAACAACATAACATCAGTACAGAGCATTATAGCGTCAATACAGAGC
>OZ025249.1:60698815-60722044 GCA_964019135.1 Arenicola marina
GCCCTTTCTGTAACTATTGGGAGGGAAAGTATAAAATTGTCGTCACTGAACGCAAAAATTGTTGAGCGACACGGTGACAGGCATTGCACCCGGTAAGCATTATTACAGTCCCGCGTCTCCCAGAATGCTGCAGGCTGAAGAAACGCACTTAAATTATGGACATTATGTCACAATACAATGCAAATCAGAGATAGGATTTGTGTCATCAGACGCCATTAAGGGACTGATGCTTGGGCTGTGCATTGTTAAACATGCAGCCACACTCTCCTCATCGGATAGAAGTCGATTACAGGGTAAATCTAAGGAGAAAAATTGGCAGTGACGTATCCAGGGGGGAGGAACGAAATGGGAGAGTTATGGGAAAGTCCTGATATTTTCGGAGGGCCTCCCCGTCTCCGGTAGACTGGTACATGTATATATGTCAGTGAAACATCTCTCTTGAGTAGATATCATCTATTTCGGATTTGCCGGAGTTTTGCCATATCAAGGAATAACTTGGAGAAACCTCTTGAGAGCTAAAATGATACAGAGCTAGGCCATGCTGACCTGTCCAGCTATGTAAACTATACATGCTGATTTACCAGCAAATACCTGATCTGTTAGTCAATCGTGAAATCCCCGAAATACTGCCAACATGATTATAGTGTTAAGCGTCTTATGCGATGCAAGGCAAGCCCTAATAGAACCAGGTCTCACACAGTGCTTTGGGTTTGGTTGGTTATTCAGGACGCTTTAACCACTTTCATATCGCGCCAATGGGAGAAGGAAGGGCGAGTGGAGCCATGTCCCCGGGGGTAACCCCCTACTCTTTACGAGAAAGACTGCGACCACACAGACATGGCCAAAGCAATCCTCGAACTAGCGACCCACGTGCCGTTAGGCTCTCAGGTGACCAGAGCACTCAATGCGAGCGCTCTAACCCACTGAGGTGTCGCGCCGGCCTCACACAGTGCTTTGGGGAATGAACCCATCTCAATATGAGGAATATTAATTTTTTTTTTACATATTTCATGTTATATATATCCGTACGATAAAAGATGATCATGATGGACTTCGTCATGACGTCATCATGGTCACCTGTCATCATGACGTCATCACCGCGGTTGGCCGCTACGCCTTTCCTGCACACTTCCGGTCCTTGGCGCCCCCTTCTGATATGTTGTCGTGGTGTGTTTGTTGCAGTACTGGGCTGCCCTCTACCGGACAATCCAAACATCGCGGTGTTGACCAGAGATGAGACTGAGACCCGCTTCCAATGTAACCTGACGGGAGAAACGTGGACTCTCCAGTGTCACGGCACGCAGTGGGTGGGCCATCCCCCGCCCTGTCTGCTGGCTGGATTAGAAGGTATTACCCCCTTCCCACTCACTCACCCCCGCCCTGTCTGCTGGCTGGATCAGAAGGTATTACCCCCTTCCCACTCACTCACCCCTACCCTGTCTGCTGGCTGGATCAGAAGGTATTACCCCCTTCCCACTCACTCACCCCTACCCTGTCTGCTGGCTGCATCAGAAGGTACGTACCCCCTTCCCACTCACTCACCCCCACTGTGTCTGCTGGCTGGATCAGAAGGTATTACCCTCTTCCCACTCACTCACCCCCGCCCTGCCAGCTGGCTGGATCAGAAGGTATTACCCCCTTCCCACTCACTCACCCCCACCCTGTCTGCTGGCTGGATCAGAAGGTATTACCCTCTTCCCACTCACTCACCCCCACCCTGTCTGCTGGCTGGATCAGAAGGTATTACCCCCTTCCCACTCACTCACCCTCGCCCTGTCTGCTGGCAGGATCAGAAGGTACGTACCCCCCTTCTCACTCACTCACCCCTACCCTGTCTGCTGGCTGGATCAGAAGGTAGTACCCTCTTCCCACTCACTCACCCCCACCCTGTCTGCTGGCTGGATCAGAAGGTATTACCCCCTTCCCACTCACTCACCCTCGCCCTGTCTGCTGGCAGGATCAGAAGGTACGTACCCCCCTTCTCACTCACTCACCCCTACCCTGTCTGCTGGCTGGATCAGAAGGTATTACCCCCTTCCCACTCACTCACCCCCACCCTGTCTGCTGGCTGGATCAGAAGGTATTACCCTCTTCCCACTCACTCACCCCCACCCTGTCTGCTGGCTGGATCAGAAGGTATTACCCCCTTCCCACTCACTCACCCTCGCCCTGTCTGCTGGCAGGATCAGAAGGTACGTACCCCCCTTCTCACTCACTCACCCCTACCCTGCCAGCTGGCTGGATCAGAAGGTATTACCCCCTTCCCACTCACTCACCCTCGCCCTGTCTGCTGGCAGGATCAGAAGGTACGTACCCCCCTTCTCACTCACTCACCCCTACCCTGTCTGCTGGCTGGATCAGAAGGTATTACCCTCTTCCCACTCACTCACCCCCGCCCTGCCAGCTGGCTGGATCAGAAGGTATTACCCCCTTCCCACTCACTCACCCTCGCCCTGTCTGCTGGCAGGATCAGAAGGTACGTACCCCCCTTCCCACTCACTCACCCCTACCCTGTCTGCTGGCTGCATCAGAAGGTATTACCCTCTTCCCACTCACTCACCCCCGCCCTGCCAGCTGGCTGGATCAGAAGGTATTACCCCCTTCCCACTCACTCACCCCCACCCTGTCTGCTGGCTGGATCAGAAGGTATTACCCTCTTCCCACTCACTCACCCCCGCCCTGCCAGCTGGCTGGATCAGAAGGTATTACCCCCTTCCCACTCACTCACCCTCGCCCTGTCTGCTGGCAGGATCAGAAGGTACGTACCCCCCTTCTCACTCACTCACCCCTACCCTGTCTGCTGGCTGGATCAGAAGGTATTACCCTCTTCCCACTCACTCACCCCCGCCCTGCCAGCTGGCTGGATCAGAAGGTATTACCCCCTTCCCACTCACTCACCCTCGCCCTGTCTGCTGGCAGGATCAGAAGGTACGTACCCCCCTTCCCACTCACTCACCCCTACCCTGTCTGCTGGCTGGATCAGAAGGTATTACCCTCTTCCCACTCACTCACCCCCGCCCTGCCAGCTGGCTGGATCAGAAGGTATTACCCCCTTCCCACTCACTCACCCCCACCCTGTCTGCTGGCAGGATCAGAAGGTACGTACCCCCCTTCCCACTCACTCACCCCTACCCTGTCTGCTGGCTGCATCAGAAGGTACGTACCCCCTTCCCACTCACTCACCCCTACCCTGTCTGCTGGCTGCATCAGAAGGTACGTACCCCCTTCCCACTCACTCACCCCTACCCTGTCTGCTGGCTGCATCAGAAGGTACGTACCCCCTTCCCACTCACTCACCCCTACCCTGTCTGCTGGCTGCATCAGAAGGTACGTACCCCCTTCCCACTCACTCACCCCTACCCTGTCTGCTGGCTGCATCAGAAGGTACGTACCCCCTTCCCACTCACTCACCCCTACCCTGTCTGCTGGCTGCATCAGAAGGTACGTACCCCCTTCCCACTCACTCACCCCCGCCCTGTCTGCTGGCTGGATCAGAAGGTATTACCCCCTTCCCACTCACTCACCCCTACCCTGTCTGCTGGCTGGATCAGAAGGTATTACCCTCTTCCCACTCACTCACCCCCGCCCTGCCAGCTGGCTGGATCAGAAGGTATTACCCCCTTCCCACTCACTCACCCCCACCCTGTCTGCTGGCAGGATCAGAAGGTACGTACCCCCTTCCCACTCACTCACCCCCACCCTGTCTGCTGGCTGGATCAGAAGGTACGTACCCCCTTCCCACTCACTCACCCCTACCCTGTCTGCTGGCTGCATCAGAAGGTACGTACCCCCTTCCCACTCACTCACCCCCGCCCTGTCTGCTGGCTGGATCAGAAGGTATTACCCCCTTCCCACTCACTCACCCCCGCCCTGTCTGCTGGCTGCATCAGAAGGTACGTACCCCCTTCCCACTCACTCACCCCTACCCTGTCTGCTGGCTGCATCAGAAGGTACGTACCCCCTTCCCACTCACTCACCCCCGCCCTGTCTGCTGGCAGGATCAGAAGGTACGTACCCCCTTCCCACTCACTCACCCCCACCCTGTCTGCTGGCTGGATCAGAAGGTACGCACCCCCTTCCCACTCACTCACCCCTACCCTGTCTGCTGGCTGCATCAGAAGGTACGTACCCCCTTCCCACTCACTCACCCCCGCCCTGTCTGCTGGCAGGATCAGAAGGTATTACCCCCTTCCCACTCACTCACCCCTACCCTGTCTGCTGGCTGGATCAGAAGGTACGTACCCCCTTCCCACTCACTCACCCCTACCCTGTCTGCTGGCTGCATCAGAAGGTACGTACCCCCTTCCCACTCACTCGCCCCCATCCTGTCTGCTGGCTGGATCAGAAGGTACGTACCCCCTTCCCACTCACTCACCCCCACCCTGTCTGCTGGCTGGATCAGAAGGTACGTACCCCCTTCCCACTCACTCACCCCTACCCTGTCTGCTGGCTGCATCAGAAGGTACGTACCCCCCTCCCACTCACTCACCCCTACCCTGTCTGCTGGCAGGATCAGAAGGTACGTACCCCCCTCCCACTCACTCACCCCCACCCTGTCTGCTGGCAGGATCAGAAGGTACGTACCCCCTTCCCACTCACTCACCCCCGCCCTGTCTGCTGGCAGGATCAGAAGGTACGCACCCCCTTCCCACTCACTCACCCCTACCCTGTCTGCTGGCTGCATCAGAAGGTACGTACCCCCTTCCCACTCACTCACCCCCACCCTGTCTGCTGGCTGGATCAGAAGGTACGTACCCCCTTCCCACTCACTCACCCCCACCCTGTCTGCTGGCAGGATCAGAAGGTACGTACCCCCTTCCCACTCACTCACCCCCGCCCTGTCTGCTGGCAGGATCAGAAGGTACGTACCCCCTTCCCACTCACTCACCCCTACCCTGTCTGCTGGCTGGATCAGAAGGTACGTACCCCCTTCCCACTCACTCACCCCCACCCTGTCTGCTGGCTGGATCAGAAGGTATTACCCCCTTCCCACTCACTCACCCCCGCCCTGTCTGCTGGCTGGATCAGAAGGTACGTACCCCCTTCCCACTCACTCACCCCCACCCTGTCTGCTGGCTGGATCAGAAGGTATTACCCCCTTCCCACTCACTCACCCCCGCCCTGTCTGCTGGCTGGATCAGAAGGTATTACCCCCTTCCCACTCACTCACCCCTACCCTGTCTGCTGGCTGCATCAGAAGGTACGTACCCCCTTCCCACTCACTCACCCCCGCCCTGTCTGCTGGCTGGATCAGAAGGTACGTACCCCCTTCCCACTCACTCACCCCCACCCTGTCTGCTGGCTGGATCAGAAGGTAGTACCCCCTTCCCACTCACTCACCCCCACCCTGTCTGCTGGCTGCATCAGAAGGTAGTACCCCCTTCCCACTCACTCACCCCCGCCCTGTCTGCTGGCAGGATCAGATGGTACGCACCCCCTTCCCACTCACTCACCCCCACCCTGTCTGCTGGCAGGATCAGAAGGTACGTACCCCCTTCCCACTCACTCACCCCTACCCTGTCTGCTGGCTGGATCAGAAGGTACGTACCCCCTTCCCACTCACTCACCCCCACCCTGTCTGCTGGCTGCATCAGAAGGTACGTACCCCCTTCCCACTCACTCACCCCCGCCCTGTCTGCTGGCAGGATCAGAAGGTATTACCCCCTTCCCACTCACTCACCCCCACCCTGTCTGCTGGCTGGATCAGAAGGTATTACCCCCTTCCCACTCACTCACCCCCGCCCTGTCTGCTGGCTGCATCAGAAGGTACGTACCCCCTTCCCACTCACTCACCCCCACCCTGTCTGCTGGCTGGATCAGAAGGTACGTACCCCCTTCCCACTCACTCACCCCTACCCTGTCTGCTGGCTGCATCAGAAGGTACGTACCCCCTTCCCACTCACTCACCCCTACCCTGTCTGCTGGCTGGATCAGAAGGTACGTACCCCCTTCCCACTCACTCACCCCTACCCTGTCTGCTGGCTGCATCAGAAGGTACGTACCCCCTTCCCACTCACTCACCCCCGCCCTGTCTGCTGGCAGGATCAGAAGGTACGCACCCCCTTCCCACTCACTCACCCCCACCCTGTCTGCTGGCTGGATCAGAAGGTACGTACCCCCTTCCCACTCACTCACCCCTACCCTGTCTGCTGGCTGCATCAGAAGGTACGTACCCCCTTCCCACTCACTCACCCCCGCCCTGTCTGCTGGCAGGATCAGAAGGTACGCACCCCCTTCCCACTCACTCACCCCTACCCTGTCTGCTGGCTGGATCAGAAGGTACGTACCCCCTTCCCACTCACTCACCCCCACCCTGTCTGCTGGCTGGATCAGAAGGTACGTACCCCCTTCCCACTCACTCACCCCTACCCTGTCTGCTGGCTGCATCAGAAGGTATTACCCCCTTCCCACTCACTCACCCCCACCCTGTCTGCTGGCTGGATCAGAAGGTACGTACCCCCTTCCCACTCACTCACCCCCACCCTGTCTGCTGGCTGGATCAGAAGGTACGTACCCCCTTCCCACTCACTCACCCCTACCCTGTCTGCTGGCTGGATCAGAAGGTACGTACCCCCTTCCCACTCACTCACCCCTACCCTGTCTGCTGGCTGGATCAGAAGGTACGTACCCCCTTCCCACTCACTCACCCCTACCCTGTCTGCTGGCAGGATCAGAAGGTACGTACCCCCTTCCCACTCACTCACCCCCACCCTGTCTGCTGGCAGGATCAGAAGGTACGTACCCCCTTCCCACTCACTCACCCCCACCCTGTCTGCTGGCTGGATCAGAAGGTATTACCCCCTTCCCACTCACTCACCCCCGCCCTGTCTGCTGGCTGCATCAGAAGGTACGTACCCCCTTCCCACTCACTCACCCCCGCCCTGTCTGCTGGCTGGATCAGAAGGTACGTACCCCCTTCCCACTCACTCACCCCTACCCTGTCTGCTGGCTGCATCAGAAGGTACGTACCCCCCTCCCACTCACTCACCCCTACCCTGTCTGCTGGCTGCATCAGAAGGTACGTACCCCCCTCCCACTCACTCACCCCTACCCTGTCTGCTGGCTGCATCAGAAGGTATTACCCCCTTCCCACTCACTCACCCCCGCCCTGTCTGCTGGCAGGATCAGAAGGTACGTACCCCCCTTCTCACTCACTCACCCCTACCCTGTCTGCTGGCTGGATCAGAAGGTACGTACCCCCTTCCCACTCACTCACCCCCACCCTGTCTGCTGGCTGGATCAGAAGGTACGTACCCCCTTCCCACTCACTCACCCCTACCCTGTCTGCTGGCTGCATCAGAAGGTACGTACCCCCCTCCCACTCACTCACCCCTACCCTGTCTGCTGGCTGCATCAGAAGGTATTACCCCCTTCCCACTCACTCACCCCCGCCCTGTCTGCTGGCAGGATCAGAAGGTACGTACCCCCCTTCTCACTCACTCACCCCTACCCTGTCTGCTGGCTGCATCAGAAGGTACGTACCCCCTTCCCACTCACTCACCCCTACCCTGTCTGCTGGCTGGATCAGAAGGTACGTACCCCCTTCCCACTCACTCACCCCTACCCTGTCTGCTGGCTGCATCAGAAGGTACGTACCCCCTTCCCACTCACTCACCCCTACCCTGTCTGCTGGCTGCATCAGAAGGTACGTACCCCCTTCCCACTCACTCACCCCCGCCCTGTCTGCTGGCAGGATCAGAAGGTACGTACCCCCTTCCCACTCACTCACCCCTACCCTGTCTGCTGGCTGGATCAGAAGGTACGTACCCCCTTCCCACTCACTCACCCCTACCCTGTCTGCTGGCTGCATCAGAAGGTACGTACCCCCTTCCCACTCACTCACCCCTACCCTGTCTGCTGGCAGGATCAGAAGGTACGTACCCCCTTCCCACTCACTCACCCCCGCCCTGTCTGCTGGCAGGATCAGAAGGTACGTACCCCCTTCTCACTCACTCACCCCTACCCTGTCTGCTGGCTGGATCAGAAGGTACGTACCCCCTTCCCACTCACTCACCCCTACCCTGTCTGCTGGCTGCATCAGAAGGTACGTACCCCCCTCCCACTCACTCACCCCTACCCTGTCTGCTGGCTGCATCAGAAGGTACGTACCCCCTTCCCACTCACTCACCCCCGCCCTGTCTGCTGGCAGGATCAGAAGGTACGTACCCCCTTCCCACTCACTCACCCCTACCCTGCCAGCTGGCTGGATCAGAAGGTACGTACCCCCTTCTCACTCACTCACCCCCGCCCTGTCTGCTGGCAGGATCAGAAGGTACGTACCCCCTTCCCACTCACTCACCCCCGCCCTGCCAGCTGGCTGGATCAGAAGGTACGTACCCCCTTCCCACTCACTCACCCCCGCCCTGTCTGCTGGCAGGATCAGAAGGTACGTACCCCCCTTCCCACTCACTCACCCCTACCCTGTCTGCTGGCTGGATCAGAAGGTACGTACCCCCTTCCCACTCACTCGCCCCTACCCTGTCTGCTGGCTGGATCAGAAGGTACGCACCCCCTTCCCACTCACTCACCCCTACCCTGTCTGCTGGCTGGATCAGAAGGTACGTACCCCCTTCCCACTCACTCACCCCCGCCCTGTCTGCTGGCAGGATCAGAAGGTACGTACCCCCTTCCCACTCACTCACCCCCACCCTGTCTGCTGGCTGGATCAGAAGGTACGTACCCCCTTCCCACTCACTCGCCCCCATCCTGTCTGCTGGCTGGATCAGAAGGTACGTACCCCCTTCCCACTCACTCACCCCCGCCCTGTCTGCTGGCTGGATCAGAAGGTATTACCCCCTTCCCACTCACTCACCCCCGCCCTGTCTGCTGGCAGGATCAGAAGGTACGTACCCCCTTCCCACTCACTCACCCCCGCCCTGTCTGCTGGCTGGATCAGAAGGTACGTACCCCCTTCCCACTCACTCGCCCCCATCCTGTCTGCTGGCTGGATCAGAAGGTACGTACCCCCTTCCCACTCACTCACCCCCGCCCTGTCTGCTGGCTGGATCAGAAGGTACGTACCCCCTTCCCACTCACTCACCCCCACCCTGTCTGCTGGCTGGATCAGAAGGTACGTACCCCCTTCCCACTCACTCGCCCCCATCCTGTCTGCTGGCTGGATCAGAAGGTACGTACCCCCTTCCCACTCACTCACCCCCGCCCTGTCTGCTGGCTGGATCATGAGGTACGTACCCCCTTCCCACTCACTCACCCCCATCCTGTCTGCTGGCTGCATCAGAAGGTACGTACCCCCTTCCCACTCACTCACCCCTACCCTGTCTGCTGGCTGGATCAGAAGGTACGTACCCCCTTCCCACTCACTCGCCCCTACCCTGTCTGCTGGCTGCATCAGAAGGTACGTACCCCCTTCCCACTCACTCGCCCCCATCCTGTCTGCTGGCTGGATCAGAAGGTACGTACCCCCTTCCCACTCACTCACCCCCACCCTGTCTGCTGGCTGGATCAGAAGGTACGTACCCCCTTCCCACTCACTCGCCCCTACCCTGTCTGCTGGCTGCATCAGAAGGTACGTACCCCCTTCCCACTCACTCGCCCCCATCCTGTCTGCTGGCTGGATCAGAAGGTACGTACCCCCTTCCCACTCACTCGCCCCCATCCTGTCTGCTGGCTGGATCAGAAGGTACGTACCCCCTTCCCACTCACTCACCCCTACCCTGTCTGCTGGCTGGATCAGAAGGTACGTACCCCCTTCCCACTCACTCACCCCTACCCTGTCTGCTGGCTGCATCAGAAGGTACGTACCCCCTTCCCACTCACTCGCCCCTACCCTGTCTGCTGGCTGCATCAGAAGGTACGTACCCCCTTCCCACTCACTCGCCCCCATCCTGTCTGCTGGCTGGATCAGAAGGTACGTACCCCCTTCCCACTCACTCACCCCCACCCTGTCTGCTGGCTGGATCAGAAGGTACGTACCCCCTTCCCACTCACTCGCCCCCACCCTGTCTGCTGGCTGCATCAGAAGGTACGTACCCCCTTCCCACTCACTCGCCCCTACCCTGTCTGCTGGCTGGATCAGAAGGTACGTACCCCCTTCCCACTCACTCACCCCTACCCTGTCTGCTGGCTGGATCAGAAGGTACGTACCCCCTTCCCACTCACTCGCCCCTACCCTGTCTGCTGGCTGCATCAGAAGGTACGTACCCCCTTCCCACTCACTCACCCCCGCCCTGTCTGCTGGCTGGATCAGAAGGTACGTACCCCCTTCCCACTCACTCACCCCTACCCTGTCTGCTGGCTGGATCAGAAGGTACGTACCCCCTTCCCACTCACTCACCCCCACCCTGTCTGCTGGCTGGATCAGAAGGTACGTACCCCCTTCCCACTCACTCGCCCCCATCCTGTCTGCTGGCTGCATCAGAAGGTACGTACCCCCTTCCCACTCACTCACCCCTACCCTGTCTGCTGGCTGGATCAGAAGGTATTACCCCCTTCCCACTCACTCACCCCCGCCCTGTCTGCTGGCTGGATCAGAAGGTATTACCCCCTTCCCACTCACTCACCCCTACCCTGTCTGCTGGCTGGATCAGAAGGTACGTACCCCCTTCCCACTCACTCACCCCCGCCCTGTCTGCTGGCTGGATCAGAAGGTATTACCCCCTTCCCACTCACTCACCCCCGCCCTGTCTGCTGGCTGGATCAGAAGGTATTACCCCCTTCCCACTCACTCACCCCCGCCCTGTCTGCTGGCTGGATCAGAAGGTATTACCCCCTTCCCACTCACTCACCCCCGCCCTGTCTGCTGGCTGCATCAGAAGGTACGTACCCCCTTCCCACTCACTCACCCCCACCCTGTCTGCTGGCTGCATCAGAAGGTATTACCCCCTTCCCACTCACTCACCCCTACCCTGTCTGCTGGCTGGATCAGAAGGTACGTACCCCCTTCCCACTCACTCACCCCCGCCCTGTCTGCTGGCTGGATCAGAAGGTATTACCCCGTTCCCACTCACTCACCCCCGCCCTGTCTGCTGGCTGCATCAGAAGGTACGTACCCCCTTCCCACTCACTCGCCCCCACCCTGTCTGCTGGCTGGATCAGAAGGTACGTACCCCCTTCCCACTCACTCACCCCTACCCTGTCTGCTGGCTGGATCATGAGGTACGTACGCCCTTCCCACCCGCGCCCTGCACCCGTATGGTAAAGTTCGCTGAAATATCATAACGTCTCAGGTATGGGCGAATGTTATCATAACGCACTGATCTGTGTTTACAATCTGATTCTCTCCTTGGATTTAGGGCTAGACCTTTAACGCATATTACCCCTTTGAAGTCACGCATTTGAATCTTGAAGCGGCCTTACGGACCATGACCTTGGTGGCTGTACAACCAGTTGTAGCCCGAATAAATACCTACTGGCTGGCTATTCCACAATTGTGTTAATACCATTAGTGTTATACATGTTGTACTATCGATCGATTGATGACTGGAAGTAAAACCAACAAACATTACATTGACAAAAGCGTCCAGATGTAAATGGGTCATAACGTATCACTGCAAGACTGTCTTGCCACTGTGCATGATACATCATCACGTGATCATGGAGCTTATGTTTGAAGAAAACGAGATGCCAAATAACCCGGTCTTTTTTTTGGAAGTTTTATTTAGAAACCGTTCCCTTTAATACGATCTATTGGCTTTATCGTTTAATAATGTTTTACAATTAATTTAATTTTTTGTACAAATTTTGAGTTTTACAATTCAGTAAATCCAGTATCGCGTCCAGTTGTCTTAACCAGTGCCCTGGAGGGTAGTTATGTGTGATTCTGCTGTATAAATGACCCCTATTCAGTTGGTGGAGTCCGTGTTTTCAGGTCCGCGGTGGTCCTTGTGGCAGACTCTGAGCGACGACTGGACCACGCCCTCCGGTAAGTGTCTGGGGCTACATACCGTGGTCTTATTGGAAGTAATCCAGGACTGGGTGTATACGGTTGTAAATAGACGAGATCTGTTAGAATCACAACAATATATATATATATATATATGTATATATATATATCAGGTGAGTGTACAGTACATAGCGGCGAGTACGTCATAGCGGCGAGTACATCATAGCGACGAGTACATCATACCATCGAGTTCATCATAGCGACGAGTACCTCATAGCGGCAAGTTCAACATAGCGGGCAGTACATCAAAGCGGCGAGTACATCATAGCAACGAACACATCATACTATCGTGTTCATCATAGCGATGAGTACATCATAGCGACGAGTACATCATAGCGACGAGTACATCACAGCGGCGAGTACATCATAGCGGGGAGTACATCATAGCGCCGAGTACATCATAACGACGAGTACATCATAGCGGCGAGTACATCATAGCGGCGAGTACATCATAGCGGCGAGTACATCACAGCGGCGAGTACATCATAGCGACGAGTACATCATAACGACGAGTACATCATAGCGGCGAGTACATCATAGCGGCGAGTACATCATAGCGGCGAGTACATCGGCCGCTGATGGTGATGGTGATGTCGCGTCACCTTGGTGATAAGCAGGACTGATATAGAGGTTATGTGCTGTTACCTTGGTGATTGACAAGGTGATGTCACCTTGGTGATAAACAAGGACTGGTGTCATGGTGATGTCATGTCACCTTGGTAATAAACAACGTGATGTCCACCCCCCCCCCCGCTCCTCTCTGTCTCCGCCTCTTCCACCCCCGCCAACCGGCCTATCCTGCCAATAGACACCAGATCCACCCACACCCCCACCTCCTACCTACTTTATCCATTGGCCTGTTGACTCATGCTGTGTTGCGGTAAGGAGGCCGCTCTGCCCCGAGACGGATAGCTGAATAGCATGTCCACCTGGGGTATGGGTGTCTCTTTTTGACCCCCCCCCCCCTCCGCTCCCCCACCCCCAACCCCCACCCTCACACTCTTCATCCCTTCTACTGACCACCCAATTTCTCTCCCCCAGCCTTTGCCTGCCCGTCTATCGATCGACATGTGCCCACCCCCCTCCCTCCACTCCACCCTCTCCCCACTCCACCATCCTCCCCTCGCTGTCTCTCTCGCACCTCGCATATGTCTCTCTTTCTCTCTGTCAGTCTCCCCTACTCTATGCTCCCCTTCGCGGTAAATAAGAAGAATATAAGTTGCTTAATCTTGAATTTAATATCTCCACAATGCATCAGCCGGTTCTCTTTGTCGCCGCCAGGGGGAGTTTATTTGCCGCCCTGCACCATCCACCCGGGTAATTACCCTGAGCGGCCTCACACAAGGCGTGACCACGGCTAAAGCGCATCCATTGTTGTCACACCCACAGAATGTGGCCGGACCCCATGTCTGCCCGACACTATAGAACGTCTCGGTTTCCGTCCTTATCATTAACTTTCCATTGAGTATTTCGTGACGGAATGATCACCCAAATAACAATAGAACATAAAAAATGAATAGAACATTAGGACTGTGGAAGAAAGAGAGACGTGGGTCTATTGAAAACCAGGGCAGACGACAGAGTATCGGGTGACATGCGCGGGACACGTGGCAACGTAGTCTTACGCGAGGTCGAAACGAAATGGACAACTTTCTTGGAACCCTGGCTAAATTACATGACAATTTGCGGCTACCATCAGTATCATTTGATTTTGTATGCAATATGGGTCGGAATGTGAATATCATATATACTGCCACCTAGCTCTCGGCTGGACACAATTAAGTAGAAGAAGGTCCTCCTAAAGTGTTACCCATAATTTATATCTTCCCAAACATTTTCTGTTGTCGCAGTATGCAAATTAACTACCAGAATGTGTTTTTACTATGCGCATTGTATTTATAACTGAAAGATGATTATATATACATGTCAAGGCCAACCCGCCTTTTTCCACCAAAATTGTCCTGTTCTTTTTAATATTTACACTTCACCGTTAACATGTTGCGTCGTAAGATAAACATATTATCCAGTAATAATGAAAGATGACACAACTCACCACTCAAGGCAAACCATGTTATTAATATATAATTTCAGCATATATCTGTTCACTTGGGGATTACTTTTACAGAAACTTCTCGTCAGTTTCAGATAATCGTCAAATTATACGATAAATATATGGCCTAAGAAAGATTAGTTTTCTTGATATTGTTTGAAGCCACAAATTCGAGTGCAATCCACTAAGTTATTGCATTGTTTTAGAAAAGATTATAAGCTTGCCATATGACATTAATGTTGATGACAAGAAGTGATAATTCTTGATGTAATCAAACCATGATCGATTGATTGATTATTGAGTGTTCGAATTGTATCAGTTTGTAGCGCATTTGCTTTGTATGCGATGCCCGGTGTGATGACCGGTGTGATGACCGGTGTGATGACCGGTGTGATGATCGGTGTGATGACCGGTGTGATGATCGGTGTGATGACCGGTGTGATGACCTGTGTGATGACCGGTGTGATGACCGGTGTGATGATCGGTGTGATGACCGGTGTGATGACCGGTGTGATGACCGGTGTGATGACCGGTGTGATGACCTGTGTGATGACTTGTTGGGTGATTGTGTGATGACTTGTGTGATCTCTGTGAAGACCAGTGTGATGACCTGTGTGATGACCAGTGTGATGACCTGTGTGAAGACTTGCATGATGACCAGTGTGATGACCTGTGTGGTGACCGGTGTGATGACTTGTGTGGTGACCTGTGTGGTGACCTGTGTGCTGACCTGTGTGGTGACCTGTGTGGTGACCTGTGTGATGACCTGTGTGCTGACCTGTGTGGTGACCTGTGTGATGACCTGTGTGGTGACCTGTGTGATGACCTGTGTGGTGACCTGTGTGGTGACCTGTGTGCTGACCTGTGTGGTGACCTGTATGATGACCTGTGTGGTGACCTGTGTGGTGACCTGTGTGATGACTTGTGTGATGACCGGTGTGATGACCTGTGTGATGACTTGTTGGGTGATTGTGTGATGACTTGTGTGATTTCTGTGAAGACCAGTGTGATGACCTGTGTGATGACCGGTGTGATGACCTGTGTGATGACCTGTGTGATGACCTGTGTGACGACTTGCATGATGACCAGTGTGATGACCTGTGTGGTGACCGGTGTGATGACTTGTGTGGTGACCCGTGTGGTGACCTGTGTGATGACCTGTGTGGTGACCTGTGTGGTGACCTGTGTGATGACTTGTGTGATGACCGGTGTGATGACCTGTGTGATGACTTGTTGGGTGATTGTGTGATGACTTGTGTGATCTCTGTGAAGACCAGTGTGATGACCTGTGTGAAGACTTGCATGATGACCAGTGTGATGACCTGTGTGGTGACCGGTGTGATGACTTGTGTGGTGACCTGTGTGGTGACCTGTGTGATGACCTGTGTGGTGACCTGTGTGCTGACCTGTGTGGTGACCTGTGTGGTGACCTGTGTGATGACCTGTGTGCTGACCTGTGTGGTGACCTGTGTGATGACCTGTGTGGTGACCTGTGTGATGACCTGTGTGGTGACCTGTGTGGTGACCTGTGTGCTGACCTGTGTGGTGACCTGTATGATGACCTGTGTGGTGACCTGTGTGGTGACCTGTGTGATGACTTGTGTGATGACCGGTGTGATGACCTGTGTGATGACTTGTTGGGTGATTGTGTGATGACTTGTGTGATCTCTGTGAAGACCAGTGTGATGACCTGTGTGATGACCGGTGTGATGACCTGTGTGATGACCTGTGTGATGACCTGTGTGACGACTTGCATGATGACCAGTGTGATGACCTGTGTGGTGACCGGTGCGATGACTTGTGTGGTGACCCGTGTGGTGACCTGTGTGATGACCTGTGTGGTGACCTGTGTGCTGACCTGTGTGATGACCTGTGTGACGACTTGCATGATGACCAGTGTGATGACCTGTGTGATGACCTGTGTGATGACCTGTGTGACGACTTGCATGATGACCAGTGTGATGACCTGTGTGGTGACCGGTGTGATGACTTGTGTGGTGACCTGTGTGGTGACCTGTGTGATGACCTGTGTGGTGACCTGTGTGCTGACCTGTGTGGTGACCTGTGTGGTGACCTGTGTGATGACCTGTGTGCTGACCTGTGTGGTGACCTGTATGATGACCTGTGTGGTGACCTGTGTGATGACCAGTGTGGTGACCTGTATGATGACCTGTGTGGTGACCTGTGTGGTGACCTGTGTGCTGACCTGTGTGGTGACCTGTATGATGACCTGTGTGATGACCGGTGTGATGACCTGTGTGATGACCAGTGTGATGACCTGTGTTAAGACTTGCATGATGACCAGTGTGATGACCTGTGTGGTGACCGGTGTGATGACTTGTGTGGTGACCTGTGTGGTGACCTGTGTGATGACCTGTGTGGTGACCTGTGTGCTGACCTGTGTGATGACCTGTGTGGTGACCTGTGTGATGACCTGTGTGCTGACCTGTGTGGTGACCTGTATGATGACCTGTGTGCTGACCTGTGTGCTGACCTGTGTGGTGACCTGTGTGATGACCTGTGTGATGACCTGTGTGGTGACCTGTGTGGTGACCTGTGTGGTGACCTGTGTGGTGACCTGTGTGGTGACCTGTATGATGACCTGTGTGGTGACCTGTGTGCTGACCTGTGTGCTGACCTGTGTGCTGACCTGTGTGATGACCTGTGTGGTGACCTGTGTGATGACCTGTGTGCTGACCTGTGTGGTGACCTGTATGATGACCTGTACAATGACGTGTACAATGACCTGTGTGATGACATGTATGGTGATTTGTGTGATGACGTGTGTGATGACGTATGTACCCTTGCCGTTGCAGGTCTCCTGCTGGTGGTGGGGCTGGGGCTCGGCCTGGGCATACTGGTCGGCTTGCTGCTCCTGGGTCTGGCGGTCATCTACTACAGACGGTAAGGCGAGAGGGACCCACTGCATGTAGTGTGGGAGGGAGGGACAGGGGCAGAGAGGGGGAGGGGAGGAAGGAGAGAGAGGAGGGCAGGGGGTATAGAAGGTACAGGGGAGGGAGGGGTAGAGGAGGTAAAGGGGGAGGTGGAGGGGGGGGGGTATCGAAGCGAGCAAAATATAGGGAGAGACGGAGAGAAGGAGTGAACGAGGGCGGGGAGGGGGGAGTGCAGTGTTTCTGTCGAGCCTGCCGTCTGCAGTCAGCCGTGATATCAGTATGATCAGGTCTTCATGAAACGGTTCTGTTATGATCGTTATTTTTGATAAATTCGTGGTAAAAGCCACGCGTCCATCACTCCATGTTCTACGATGTAAGCGTTCAAGGAATGATGTATTAAACTGAACAATTTGCAATGTTAGGTCAGACAGCAAATATCAATGCTTTCTGTAAGCCCCATCCTTCAACAAAAACACGACTCGCCATGGACCATCAATCAGATATTTATCTCAATCTTGATTATATAAAACTCAGGACATGCCAACAAGGACTAATTTTTGCTTCACCTGCGTATTGTGCAGCTTAATCAATATTCATTCAAATGGTGTATGAAAACAGGGTGGGGCTTCTGTGACAGCGCAACTTCCAGCATTAACATGGTCTATCATCGGCCTGGTGGGCGCTGGTAATGTCTGATTTGTAAAAGCGGCCCAGTGATGAGATTCTTGTGGTCATATGGTATCCATTAGCTTGTCAGAGACGGCGGTGAGTTGTGTTTTTACCCGATCCTGGGCATCGTTATGAGCCCAACAAAACCAATGTTATTGGCTTTAAAAGGTTAAAACAAAAATTGGACGTTTATCATCGGGCGATGCTGCTGTCTGAAGTCTCGTTCCCACGTGATGTGAGCGTGACTTGACGTTCGGGACACAAAGCGAAGACCGCGGTTGTTACTACGGCGGAGTGGTGGGAGGGGTGGTGGGGGGGTTAGGAAGCGTGGCGGGGCGAGGCGGGGCGGGGGTGGGAGGACATGGGGAGGGGAGGTTTCGGGGGTAGGTAGGGCACATGCGAGAGGTACTTGACTGTACGTTGGGGCGGGACGGGTGGTGGCGGGCCCCATGCTGCTTTTACCGCCGGGCGGAGAGAGTCATTTGCCTCGTTCATTGTGGCCGATAATTCCGCGTGACACCGGCTGCAGAAGAGCCCGCTTTACGACCGCACACAGCCAATTCAGGAGATCCATTACCGTGTTTTACCCAGAGTCTGGATCCTGTGGCCAGGCATGGGGTGACGGGGGGCCGGGGGGGGGGGGGGAGGGGGGAGGTGCTGGCGGTCGGTGTCCCCAGCCTGCCATCCGTCTTCGTTTCGGTGCGGCGTCGTATCGCGTGGCTACGGTAGGGCCAGGGGGAGGGCCGGGGGAGGACCGGGGGAGGGGCGGGAAAGGCGGGTAATGGGCCGGTCGCGTGCTGGGGACTCGCCGCTAACTGTAATGGCATTGTTCTATTACAGGAGACGTCGGAGCCTCCGTGGCGGCCATATACATCAGACGGGCCAGTCGTCGGGGCGGGGGGCAGGAGGGGCCGCCCCGCCGAGCTACTGGACCAGCGGCATGGGCAAGACGGCCACCGCGGCCTCCACCGATGCCTTCCTGCTGCCGGAGCCGACGGCCGCCCCGCTGAGCGCCAAGGACCCGGATAGACCTCCCAGCGACCAGTCTACTTACAACGTGGCAGGTGGTTGTAAACAGGGCTCCCTCTACCCTCACGGGTACTCCGACTCCAGCCCGCGGGCCCATAGCAACGCCAACTGCGGCGCCGAACCAGTCAATCGCCACCAGAGGGCGCTCTCAGCCGCTGACACCCGCGTGACGTCATACGGCAGTGACCATCATGGCGGCGGCGGCGGCGGCGGCGGCTACGGAACGCAGCGGAGACAGAACTGTGACGCCTACTCCATAGACCATCTCTATGAAATCCCCAACTAGAAACTGAAACGCTTCCTTGGTTCCATCTACCTGCATTCCCCCTGTGTATGAATCAAACCTTCGCTATGTGGCTATTTTTTCTAGCTGGTTGTGTATCTAGCGGTGTATAATGTGATCATAAGTCTGTCGTATGCTTCCTGAAATATGTGGACGAGATTTGTACATAGATGAATCCTGTAAATAAAGTGCCAGCGCCGATATCGTAAGGTGAACAAGTGAGTCTTCCACCAAACTGACTTCACTTGAGCGTGAACTAATGTCGGTCCCTTTTGGGTCAGTCAGGTTAAGCCGTTGATTCATGCCTTGACGATAGCGTTAATCAGGTCAAACCGTTGATTCATGCCTTGACGATAGCGATAATCAGGTCAAACCGTTGATTCATGCCTTGACGATAGCGTTAATCAGGTCAAACCGTTGATTCATGCCTTGACGATAGCGTTAATCAGGTCAAACCGTTGATTCATGCCTTGACGATAGCGTTAATCAGGTCAAACCGTTGATTCATGCCTTGACGATAGCGTTAATCAGGTCAAACCGTTGATTCATGCCTTGACGATAGCGTTAATCAGGTCAAACCGTTGATTCATGCCTTGACGATAGCGTTAATCAGGTCAAACCGTTGATTCATGCCTTGACGATAGCGTTAATCAGGTCAAACCGTTGATTCATGCCTTGACGATAGCGTTAATCAGGTTAAGCCGTTGATTCATGCCTTGACGATAGCGTTAATCAGGTCAAACCGTTGATTCATGCCTTGACGATAGCGTTAATCAGGTCAAACCGTTGATTCATGCCTTGACGATAGCGTTAATCAGGTCAAACCGTTGATTCATGCTTTGACGGTAGCGTTAATCAGGTCAAACCGTTGATTCATGCCTTGACGATAGCGTTAATCAGGTTAAGCCGTTGATTCATGCCTTGACGATAGCGTTAATCAGGTCAAACCGTTGATTCATGCCTTGACGATAGCGTTAATCAGGTCAAACCGTTGATTCATGCCTTGACGATAGCGTTAATCAGGTCAAACCGTTGATTCATGCCTTGACGATAGCGTTAATCAGGTCAAACCGTTGATTCATGCCTTGACGATAGCGTTAATCAGGTCAAACCGTTGATTCATGCCTTGACGATAGCGTTAATCAGGTCAAACCGTTGATTCATGCCTTGACGATAGCGTTAATCAGGTCAAACCGTTGATTCATGCCTTGACGATAGCGTTAATCAGGTCAAACCGTTGATTCATGCCTTGACGATAGCGTTAATCAGGTTAAGCCGTTGATTCATGCCTTGACGATAGCGTTAATCAGTTCAAACCGTTGATTCATGCCTTGACGATAGTGTTAATGAGGTCAAACCGTTGATTCATGCCTTGACGATAGCGTTAATCAGGTCAAACCGTTGATTCATGCCTTGACGATAGCGTTAATCAGGTCAAACCGTTGATTCATGCCTTGACGATAGCGTTAATCAGGTCAAACCGTTGATTCATGCCTTGACGATAGCGTTAATCAGGTCAAACCGTTGATTCATGCCTTGACGATAGCGTTAATCAGGTCAAACCGTTCGTTTAATCTCCATACGATTACGTTGCATGAGCTATGCGTTAATCCCATACTCAGCGTCCCGTTAATCCCACTCAGCTGTCCCTTAATCTTACATTCAAATGCTCGTTAAACCCACACTCAGCTGCCCGTTAATTGCACACTCAGCTGCCCGTTAATCCCATGCTCAGCTGCCCCTTAATCTTACATTCAGATGCTCGTTAAACCCACACTCAGATGCCCGTTAATTGCACACTCAGCTGTCCGTTAATTGCACTCAGCTGCCCGGTAATCCACACCCAGCTGCCTGTTAATCCCACACTCAGCTGCCCGTTAATCCCACACACAGCTGCCCGTTAATCCCACACTCAGCTGCGAGTTAATTCACGTGCGGCCATATATAGGCACCTGTTGGAATGTTTAAAGTCCGATTCCCATAATTTATATGTGTATGGATTCCATTAAAATTACATGAGCCGACACATCATGTGGATGAGATTAATCAGATTCATCGCCGGACGGATACAGCATACACGAGAGGAGGTGGTGGTGGTGGTGGGGGGGGGGGGGCTTATGGCTCTAAAGCCGGACACTGTTAATATTAACACCGTAACACGTTAAGAGTAGGCACAGTTGTTCTTCTGAATACAATCGGAGCGGGCGCCGGGACTAGAACAGCCACTCGCTACTCCACCAGCCCGAGAACGTCATAATAACGGGATAGTGGTGGTAGATAAACGTTGCCATAACGTTGCATTGACGTTGTATTAACGTTGTATCCTTATATCGATACGGTTGTTGGTCATAAGACTGTAACGTCAGTCCTGTCATAAGGTTACGTTCTGCCTTAAATTGTTAACATACTAAGACTCAATAGCCATCATGCCGAATCTTGGAAAAAGGCGTTAACAGGGGAGGTTAATAGAGCTTACCCGGCAATGCCTCTCTGCTTCATTCAATACAAAGATAATTTGATTTAGTCTAATGGCGAATTATTTATGTTACTAATATTCCGATAGGGAACACATACATACATAACTATATGACAAAGATAGGCGCTACATGCGATGAAATATTCAGACAAATTCTAACTGGGAATGAATGACATATTGAGTTCTCATAAACAAGAGACGAGCATCTGGGTTAAAGGCGTGACAGTCGTCATGGTGAGGAACATCAGGCTTTGTTCGGCCACGCCGCTGGTGTGTTAGGAAGACTTGGCTTTCGCTAAAGGGAGCCACAGTTACATTTTTACCCGCAAGTCGAGGCGGATGGCAGCGGATTCCGCTGGGTAGGGAGGCTGGAAGACTGGAGAAAAACGGTGAGACACGGATGGACAAAACTACGCTAGCTGCTTCGACTCCTAGTGCCTTCCTGGGGGGAGAGGTTGATTTCCGCGATGGCATGAGAGCGGGGACACGGGACGCAAGGGGGCGGTGGGTTGGGGGGGGGGGCGACGGTGGAGGGTGCCGCTCGGTAAGGGTGGGTATAAAACGGGACAGGGGTCGGGGTGGGGGTGTAGGGATGGGGTCCCCGATAGCAAGTGGCTGGCAGGGTGAGATGACAGAGAGAGCTGAGAAGACGGAGATGACAGAAGCTGGAAGACAGGTTCAGGCTGCCTGCGCCACGCGGGAAGATGTATGAGCCAGGCGGTGGGGTGACGTCTGGTGGGGAGGGGGAGGGGGCGGGGGCTGGAGGCGGGTGGTGGTGGTGGGGGGTGGGGGGTGAGGAGACCCCGGGGTGATGAGCTGCCATTGTGGGGTGGCCAGGGACTGGGCGGCGGGTGGGGTGGGGTGGGGTGGCCAGGGACTAGGGTAGGGTGCCCTGGGGTGACGAGCTTGTCGTTGGTGCTCGGTGACATCCGCCATACCGGGCCAATTTGCCCACTTAGCACGTGGGGACGGGAGCGGCGGAAGCCAGCCTCGGTCGTGGCCAATTACAGGGGGCCTGTCACCCGCACCGTGCCGCCGGGGGCAGGGGAGGGGAGGGCAGGGCAGGGGCGGGGGCGCGGTATAAGGAGATGGCTCAAGATCACAGGCACCGCCGTCGAGCAGGTGAATAAATGGGGGTCTGGAGTGAGAGGGGAGGGGAGGGATAGGGAGGGGGAGGAGGGGTGGAGGGGGGAGAGGGGGGAGGGAGGGGGAAGAAACCTCGACGATGGATTCTGCTTATTGAAACCGAGAACCCAGTTGTGGGAAGGCAGAGAGATGATGGCGAGTGGGGGGGAGGGGGGCGAGGGAGAGCGCTAGATGGGGAGTGATGGTCGTTATGAACGTGGGTGAGTGGCTGAGGGTGGGGTGGGGGGCGAGGGGGGGGGGGGCAGGCAGACAGGGGTATCTTCAAGAGGACACCGCTGCCGGTGTCACATCATATCGAATGAGTTCCTGACTTGATGGCTGGTCCCCTCCCAATCAACCCCTGTCGCACCTGCCGCCCCCCCCCGCATCCACCCCTGTCCCCCTCCTGCTCTCAACGCCCCCCCCCCTGCCCACCGGCATACACCCTTTACCACGATCCGCCCTCAGAGAGTCCCCCCCCCACTCCCTCCCCTCTGCCGATAGCCTGGGAAGCATGTGGCTCACGGACATTAACACAAGGGTGGAAGGGGGTGGGCAGTGATGGCCTAGGTGGATGTCTTTTTAGGGGTGATATGAAGATGTCCGGAGCAGTGGAAAGGGCAAGTTGCAAGTTGCGTCAACGGGTTCTTATTTATCCACCCCTCAGGACGTACACAATGTGCATGCACGACTGTCCCTGCCTCATCACCCATCCATCCAAACCCATACCCCCAATCCCCCTCCACTATCCCCATAGCCGACTCCCCCCACCATCCCTCCTTCACACCCCCCCCCCCCGTC